>BPLR01006087.1:0-81081 GCA_021605095.1 Caerostris extrusa | reverse complement strand
CTTACATTAACCTTTCAAACTTTTATATAGAAGGCATTTCCGATAAAATCCTATTTTAGAATCATGAAGTTTTTGCCAACTAAAAAAATTGGCACAGTGCATGACTGCTTGCCATCTACACAAGAATTGAAAAACTGGCTAACGTAATAATAATAAGGTTGCTATATTCTTCTGAAATGTGTTTTGTCATGGTACCACATTTCTGCACATCATCTCCAGTTCTCCAACTTGGCTGGCGAAAAGTTCGGTTTCGCAAATAGCGGAATTTATACCCGCCTCATTTTTACTATACAGGTCCATCATGCCATGTAAGGTGCATAGACGGTAGAATGAGTTTTAGATAAGCCCAATTACATGTGCTAATCTCTTATTTCATAGCAAATCTCTTACATTATTGAGGCAAAAGTTGTTATTGGTGTCAAATGTAAACATATTTATGATTAACTGTTTTAATAAACCTGTGCTTTTTACACGTCAGGGAGCGATATTTTTATATCTTTTTACATCTCTGTAATATGTAGCATATCCCACGGCTGTAAAGATGACAATTGCTACATGCTATTTGCACATACAAAAACTTAAAATAGCGTAAAATGTATCTATGTTTAGGATTTTTAGAATGTAGCTCTCTTAAGTTCATTTAAAGATATACAAAAAAATAATTCCTTGTTTACAAAAGTATAAAATTTATGTGTTATACTTAGAATTTTGGCAAAAATTAAAGGAAGAAAATATTTTTAATCTTTACTTCTGCCGAGTATATATATCTGTCTGGTTGTATTCACTAATTCGTGGGAAAATAAATTCTCTCATAATAAATATAATATTTACACTAAAGAAAGAAAGTCATTTCTAAATTTTCCAATTTAACCGGAGAATTATTTTCCAGAGATACTAATCTTTTCTTTAATACACCGATACGGATTTCTTTTATAATGATGGCTTTTGCATGATGTCGTAAAATAGCTTTAGCGGCATGGACAATGAGAGTAACGCTGCGTATTTCGCAAAGCCATCAAGGGTAAATGTATTTGCTTAGTCTGCATGGCGTAGAGCCGAAAAACATTCGCCAATCACTCCATAGTCGAAGCGCTATAATCAGCATATGCTGCGCTGTTTCGTTATATTTACAGAAAGTGGTAATGCCTGCCAAAAAGTTTGCTATCCGCTGATTTGTTCAGCTTTGAGTCTCCTGTATATCAAATGTGTGTAATTACCAGACTGTCTAATACATGCTTTCAAAGAGAAACTTTATTAAATGAAGTTAATAATATCTTGGCCACATGTTTGCGTGGTTCAAGTGCCGGCTTGTGCTTGCTAGGATGTTTGAAGCGGTTCGAGAAATCTTTAAGCCGTGGTGTCCCGGTCTAATATGACTATAACGCATTGGACGTAGCTGACAACTGTCCCGTAAAGGCGATCGCGTCACGGAGCTAGGGTCGAGCTTCTTACCTACTGATGCTCCATCGCAACAGAAGCTGTCCTCCTTCCATAGAGTGTGCCATACGGGTTCTTGACTTCTGGTCTAGACAGTGCTGCTGTCTACCGCAAGACAAGAAACAACAATAAAAATATTTAATGTTTTTTGACGTTGCATTCAAAAGCGATGACACCGGAGCAAGAGAGAGTAGTAGCCCCGGTTTGTAATTACACCGGCGCCGGCAAAAGTCATGTGATAGCTTAATAATGCACATTCTTCAGATGGCAGTAGCATCGCGTAGAAACAGGCATAATATGCAGCAGTGCTTTTGTCAGACTCTTTCAGGCTTTCTTGCACTCGCGTCCATGTGTGGTCATGAGGTTTTTGACGCGATTGCGTGGATCGACGACCGGGAATTCCACCAAGACTTTCCTGAATGCGGAAACGCTGGATTCAGGGTTAGAGCATGGGTCGCGCCTGCCATTTCGAAAATCGTTGAGGAATTCTAACATTCCCAGATCCACTGCGGTGCTCAAGAGGAAAAGTGTGCCGAGTATGTGGATATGGTACCGGGCAGCATGGCATCCACGCAGCATGGACACGCGCAGCGGTCGGGCCGCACTGCACCTAACGACCGGGAACGAAAGCGGGCGAGTCTTTTTCGCAGAGTCGTAAATTCTAACAGACAGGAAGCAAACGCTGCGTCAAATCAACCCGCAGAAACGTCACTGTGCGTACAAGGGACGCTGCAGGAGCTGTGCGGAGGATGTGGCTTTTCTTGCTGTCTGGTGCCGAGAAAGACCGACCTTCGAGCGCGCTCTACCTGACAGAGCAGAACACATCACTCACTTGGCGACTCTCGTGGTGGGCACGTGAGCATATCAGTTTGAAGTCCCTAGAATTGACCAGGAAAAACCGTGGCCCCGGTCCGATGAGTCACATTTCAGTTGGAAGAGCTGATGGCGGGGTTCGGGGTGTGGCGCGGGCCCCACGAGAAGCCATGGACCCCAAACTGTCCAGCAGCTACTGTTCTAAAGCGGTGGTGGCTCGCGTAATGGTGTGTGGTATGTTTTTCATGGCATGGACTTGGTCCTCTGGTGACTGGGACTGAGTATTGACTGGAAAATGCTTATGTTCAGCTACCTGGAGATCACTTGCAGCCATTCATGACTTCACACAGCCCAAACAACGATGGGATTTTTTTATGATTGATATTGCGCCATGTCACCGGGCACAACTGTTCGCGATTGGTTTGAAGAACATTCTGACAATTCAACGAATGATCTGGCCACCTAGATCGCTCGACCGTGAATTCCATCGAGCATTTATGGGACATCATCGAGAGGTCTGTTCGTACCCAAAATCCTGCACCATCAACGCTTTCACAATTATGGACGTCTATCGAGACAGCATGGCTCAATATTCCTGCAGATGACTTCAATGACTTGTTGAGGTTATGCCACGTAGGTGCTGCGCTTTGCCGAGGAGGCGAAAGGAGGATGACTTTGATGTTAGAGGCCACATCCCAGGCTTTTGTCACTTTCGGGTGTATTACGTAGTACTTTCATTGTGCTCACTACATTAACAACAAGGAACAAATTCAAAGTATAGCTTTAATTGTTAATTTATTTTTAAAAAAGAGCAGACTTAAATAATGCCGCTAATGTATTGCTTAAATATTACTTTGAAATAAATTTGAGATGCCATTCTTAAACCTCGTTTCCTCTAAACATGTGCGATATGTTTGGTTTATCGCTCTGTCATTTTGCTTGCTGAACTGTTAGACCGGACTACCGTTTAACGTATTCAGACACTAACACATACATCATGCGTCAAGTTCGAATCTGGATTTACCACAGCCAATGGTACCAAAGGCCAGATCACTAACCAATGGTCATCGAGACACAGCACTAAACAGAGGTGAAGGAAATGCAATTATTTTATAAATTTGAACCTATCTCTTTTATATTCTATGTTCATACCTTCACCACCCCTTTTATTTTTTTATTAAATGGCTCTAGCCAGAGCATACTAGGCCTATCTAGCCTTCCGGGGACTGCTGTCATCTCACTAACCGATGGTTCCACTGTACCTCTTAGCTAATTTAAGCTTCACTGGTTTTTAAAAAATATAGATCAATTCTCTTTTACATGGATTTACCCCAGCATTTGTGATGCAAATTGTAAAAAAGAAGTTTAATGTGTATTATGATGTCTGTAACTCTTTATAGCTTTGACTTGTTATTTCAAGAGTAATAAAATAAGCATTGTTTATAACTAGCAGCAGACTGAAATATTTACGGATATCAAAGTATATTTAACTTTGTTATTGAATTGCCCATTAACTTCTGAAAATAGATCTTTCGGTTCAATGACTTTATGTATTTGTTCAGCCTTTTAACATTATTTTGTGTTTTTATGATACAGTTTATTACTATACTTGATTCAGGTATTTTTAGTCGTAAATAAACTTATTTAACGAGCAATTGTGAATTGTATAAATAGGATAGGTAAGAACACCCAACTATCTATCAAACGTGTATTATTTATTGGTTACAATAATGATATATAATATTGATAGAATACATTAAATAAATATTTGCTTAGGACAATACAAATAATAGTATAATCTTCCTGAAATAAATATGAAACCATATAATTCTCTTTCTCCAAATAATAATCATGAGAATGTCATGTTTTCACTTTCTATTAGGAAGACGTAATAAAAAAATGTATTTACATTAATATATTTACACTAGTATATATCACTAGTGTATATATATATACATATATGTTTACGTTAGTATATTTACACTAGTATATAAAAATAGTTTTTTTTTAAAATTATCATTGCATTATATTTAAGTCGAAAATAATTATCTACTCAGATATTATTTTATTAATTATGTACCTCTGGTGATCGGTGCCACATGTTTCAGGTTCAAGTCCCGATAGAAGCATGGATGTTTGTAGTGGTTCGAAATCCACTTTAAAACCGTATGTACCGGTCTAGTATGGCTGTAGAGCGTTGAGTTGCTGCGTAAGCGTTGGCTGTAGAGCGTTGCGCGTAGTGCTGACAGCCCTACGTAAACTCACCATGGGGTTGTTAGCCACTAATGAGGATGAATTATTTACCCCTCGCTTTTAATAAAGTCAGTAAGTACTATCTAGATGGTGACTAGCTCTCGGTGCTACAGATTTCTGGTTCGAGTCTCGGCGGTGCCATGGATGTTTGTAGTGGTTCGGAAACCACTTTAATCCGTAGGTCCCGGTCTAATATGACTGTTGGGCATAGGATTGACAACCCTAGTCCGTAAAAAGAAAGCATCTCCTGTTTCGATATCTGCCAATAGACAGACGGCCTTGGCCCACCATGGGGCTGATGCACCAATGAAGAAGAATAAGTATTATTTGGAATCAATTTATAATTGTTAATTCTGCTTATTTTATAATAAAGGAATTTAAAAGCTTAAATAATATTTTTTAGAAATACAAATAAATAAAAATAAATATATTGATTTCCAATATTTGACGAAAAATAATAAAGTCATTTTAAAAAAATTATATAAAATAAAAATAAAAAAATGTTACATTTAATGTTAATAAAGATAGAAAAATCCTATTAAATAAAAAATTATCCTATACAAATAAAAAAAATTTAATTTAAATGATAATAGTTTTTATTAAAATATAAAGATGGAAGGCTAATTAATTTTACGTTCTACAAAAAATTCATTTTTTTTTTCTGTAAAATTTGCATTAATGAAGCTTTCTATAGATTACTTTTTCTTTTTACGATGCTGTAAATCGAACGATTACATAAAATTTCAAAATTTTAATTTTTTGTTACATCAAAATTTTATTTAGATTATTATTAACTTTTAACTTTTATTAGATTCGATTTATTTAGTTTATTAAATAATTGTTAATTTTATTTAGTCAAAAGAGCAAGATACAACTCTTAAAGTATTAGAAATCTAAACATTTTTGATAAACAGGCTGAAGTCAAATAATTTATTAATAAAATTGAATGAACAGGTCAAGATATTTAAAGCATTGCAAAAGAATTTTTATATGTGATATTTATTTTGTATTTCTTTTCAAGAATATCATATAGACTAACAAAATCATTTATTTTATTTTTTCAGACATTTAAAAACTTTTAATGTTATGTGGAAATTTTTTTTAAAGAGTAAATAAATAACGTTAGCTCAACTATATTTACTAGAAAAATGAAATTTAAATAATGCACAAATATAAAGTGATTTGTAAATAAATCAATATAAACTTGGAAAAAGATATAGGGAATATTAGCAGTTATAATGATTAATCTTTTTGTTATAATATTAGAAATAGCAAAAAAGAAAATTTAGATCCATCAAAATCAACTCCTAAAACACTTTTAATTACATAACAAGTTTTAAGGCCTTGCTAATATTATAAAAGATTTTTTTTTATTTAACTATTTTATAATGAAATTCTCAATTATGTATGAATTCGTATGTAAAGTGCTGTTAAAGTGAAACATAAAAAAAATGTAAACAAACGATCTTCTGCAAAAAAATTGTTAGCAAACGAGCTTCTTCAAAAAAATATAAGCAAACGATCTTTTAAAAATGTGAGCAAACGATCTTTTTAAAATGTGAGCAAACGATCTTTTTAAAAAATGTAAGCAAACGATCTTATACAAAAATGTAAGGCAAACGATATTATTCCAAAATGTAAGCGATATTATTCGAAAAATGTAACCAAACGATTTACTTCAAAAAATGCAAGGCGTTGCCATTGGAAGATATTTCTCCCACATTCCTGAGCGAAATGGCACATATAAGAATAATGAAACAGTTTTCGATAAATTAATAATCTTCTGAATTCGTAATTATAAAGATAAATAATTATAAATATCTCCTATTCAGCAAACTCACGCAATCCGGAATGCAAATAGCTCTGGAGATAAAATCGCGTGAATTCAAACAGCCTGTTAATGGAACGCGTAAGAATATCTGCCTATTTATAGCTCCATGAATGGACTTCCTGATTGTTCTAGAAACGTCAATGATTGTTCTCCGATCAATTAGCATTACCGCACGTATCTTACGCAAAGAGGTGTTGAATCTTTAGCGTAATTAAACTAATGGTTAGCTCTGAACAAACAGATGAGAGTGTTTTATCTAAATTGCCTTCTATTCATCTCTGCTTTGAATTCAGATAGACGGCCTGTTCGCCCAATTATCACGTTTGCTGATTTATGCTATAAATATGTTGCTATCAATTTGTATTTCTTTTATTATTATTGAAAAATAATTCTTATTATAATACAAATTTGGAATTAATTAGCTATTGTTTTTATCGTCTGGTGCAGATAGAAGTTTACTTTGACCGACAAAGAATTATTCCGACCGGAATTAAGAATTTAAATTCATAATTCTATTAATAATTCATGATTCCACAGAATTTGTGAATAAATATCTCCGGTACATATATCTTTAAAATCCAATTATTGTTCATTTTAAAACATTTAAATTTGAAGGACGGATTAAAATGTATATTTAGTATGGATATTTAATTTAAATATCAATAACTTAACCGACAAAAAAAGGCGCCAGATACCTTACTAAAATTTTATTCTTATTCCAAAGATGCATAATTATTTTAAATTGATTCTATTTTATATATTTATTGTTTATTATTATGTAATGTTTAAATTTAAAGAAAGAAATTAATTAATTTTAATAATTTCAGTACAAATTAATCATTTATGTTTGATCATCTTTGACAATAATTTATGTTTGATCATTTTTGACAATCATTTATGTTTAATCTTTGATAATCTTTTATATTTCGTCATATTTGGTGATCAATTATGTTTGGTCATCTAAAATCATTTATATTTGGTCATCTTTGATAATCATTTAGGTTTGGTCATTTTTGATAATCATATAGGTTTGGTCATTTTTGAAGATATATTGAATCTTATTAGATATTTTTTATTTTAAATTATTATTATTTCTAAATTATTTTGAATATAATTTAATTTAAATACAGGATATAAAGCAATATTTTATGACAAAAATTCCTACAGGTGAAAAAAATAATATTATTTTTAACAAACTTTTATTACAAATAAAAAATTATATTTATCAAAAATCGTAATAATTTTTTTCTATGAGTTAAAAAAATTAATATTTAATGTATTATTAAAATATTACTTATACATAATACGTAATAAAATATTACGTAGTACATTAAATTTAATAAATATTACTTTCCTCAAGTCATTATTTTCAGAATAGGTTCATACTATAATAATTCGAAGTATTACCGTGGTTAAAAAAGGCATTTGTTTGTTTGTGTGGTAGACTGTGAAGTGTAAAATTTCAAAGTTGACTTGATCGGTCCATTGACACCCACGATGGGTAATTTAACACTGTTGACAAAAAAAAAAAAACAACAAAAAATGAGGAACTGAGTTGCTTGCTCACTTTCATTACTGGAATTCCAACATTTATTTTTGCTGTGCTGTCCATTTATTTTTTTTCGTTTCTTTTATCTTGGGAAGTGAACTTTTTTTTTTTTTGTCAGTGGTAATCCGTAAGCGTTTCATTTCAATTCGTTTTTTTTTTCTCCCATTAATATCAAACGATTTTCGGAATAGAAATCGTTTTATGGTGTAACCTATCATTAAATAAATATTTTAGAAAATCGTTTTATTTAGTCGTTTTCTTTTCTATTTTTAAGAATTTTTAAATAATTATTTTTTAATAATGATTATTAAGTTTTTAACAATTATTACGAAATTAGTTAGTGAATATGAAAATGTTTGAGAATTATTGAAAGGCTTAGTATATTCGATTAAAAATATTAAATAAGTTAATTTCTTATTTGGTGTTTTTATAAAAGAAAAGAATAATCTAAAGAACTGTAATCTCATTTCAATTTGGCATTCCCATTTAATACCAAACGATTTTTAGAATGGGAATCAGTATGGTGTATCCTATCATTAAATAAAGATTTTAGAAAATCGTTTTTTTCTTTTATTTTTAAGAATTATTTTTTAATAATAATTATTAAGTTTTTTATAATTACTACAGAAACTAGTTAGTGAATTTGAAATATTATATATATTTATGTATATTTTATCAAAAATACTATACAAGTTAATTTTTTTTTTTTTTTTGGCATTTTATATAAAGGAAAAAGATAAACTTGAACCGTAATCTTAAAAATGTATTAAATTAGTGCAAGTTGATTATACTACTTATTATTATAAAAGATATTGATTACAAAATCTGGAATTTTTTTAATATTCTAACGTGCCCCTTTAATATTTATACAGTTAATCATTTAAATAGTACTATTCATTAAATTTGAATTTATTATTCAGGAAAAAATAGAACAGCTTATATTTCCAGTAAATAACGTAAGTAACGCAATTTAATTTATAAGCTTAATTAGTAAATTAATATTTTATTTATATTAAGCAGCATTACTTACTTAAAAATAACAAAAAATCCATTTTAAGCCTCACGGATTTAAAATCGAAAAACAATACGTAGACAATTAAGGAATTTTAAATACTTTTTAGACCTTATTTTTTTTTTTTTTTTAAATTTTATTTCAATCCTTTTGAAATTCTATTGAAAAACTAATCATTCATGCTATAAAGGACTCTATCTTCAATAAAATATATATTAGAGATGCTCAAAATACATTTATGATTTCTTTCGTTTTATTGCGAAATTAATACTATTTTCTTTATGAAAATTAGATTATTGTACCAAATTTATTGATAATTCCCAAAAATGCAATCTTGTTATAAAAGCTTTGGTGAACTCCAATAAATGGAACAGTGAAAATTTTTAAATTCGGCAATTTGTGTTATCACAAAATGTTTTAGATTTTTGATTTATTTATATGTAATAATTGCATTATTTATTTTCTTGTAATTTCATTTATTATCTTGTAATTCATTTCAGTTATCATTATTTTCTTAATTTAATTATAACAATACTATTAAATTGTTCTTTTAATTAGCAACCATTTGTTATTAATAATGTTCACGCTATTAATAATGCTTCATTATATTTATGAATCATTATTCCATAACTTTTATTAATTTTTGTAATGCCCGTAAGGATCAGAGCATAACATTTTTGTTACCTGCCTATGCCATTAAAATCTATTCACTCACAAGATTTATCTTTTAAAGTGATTATTATAAACATATCTTTAACCGCTTCCTAATAATTTTCGTGTTTGTGTCAACAATTGCGAAAGAGATAATGATGAATAGAAGCAGCGATTCAGAACGGAAGGATCATAATTATCATAAAAATGCAGGAGAAGATTACGAAATCTCTCTTTGAGGGTGAATAAAAATTTGAATAATCTATGCAACAGCTATTCGTAACACTCAAAATAGATACTTAAGTAGCTGGAAATAAGATCTATTTTTTTAATCTGCGGAATCATTTCCTAGAAGACCGTGAGAATTTGCACACTTGCGAAGTGATCTTCGCAGTATTTGTTATACTCGATCTACTGTATCTTTCATATATTTCGCGGAACTTTTGATTAGTGAAATTTAGAATATATTAGCATAAATGCATTCAATGGCTAATTAACTTAAAAACAAGTAATATAAAAAAAAAAATTTTAAGTCAATTCCTACTTTTTTTTTCACTCTATTGCAGAAAGTCCTTTATAAATAATTTTCATTCATTTTTTAAGTTTATCTGGCGCCATCTATTGGTAGATATATGCAACTTAAATCTAAAAAAACTGAAATTAATTAATTAAATTTAATTACTGAATTAACATTTGAAAAAACTGCATTAACATCCAGTGTCATCCACTACAAGTTAAAAAAAAATGTATTTGAACTCGAGTGGATGAATAAAAAGTGTTTATGAACGATTGAAAATTTGAACAAGATATATATATATAGGAGAGTGTGAGCTAATAGAAGGAATTGAATAATATCGAATAAGTTATATTTGTTTGTAATTAAAGATTATTGCTGTTTTCAATTGCCAGTCACTTTAAACCACTGGATCCAGACGCGTAACTGATCCAGTGTTATCCAGGATATAGACGAGAATTGCCTGCTACGCTTGCATTCGACTTTTCCCATTGCAGTTTGGAATGGATAAATTTAATGGAACCTTACGACTTACTGATTTATCATACAATCATAATATAGGTACGGACACCTTTCGGTTAGACTTTTGCAGTAGGGTTTCGAAATGAACATCCTTTCAGAAATCCACCAGGGTTTATACTTTATTCGATTTTCAGAATTCAAAAATCAGATTTTATTGATTTTTAATATCATTTATGTATTTGCACTCACTTGTTACATTTATTGAAACACTATATTGGGCTTTGTTGTAGACACTTTTCAAAAAACGAAGAGACATGCTGAAAATCACAAACGCCATCATCTTGCCTCTTGAATCGGACTACCTGGTGGGAGTTTTACGGTTTTTATTGCCCATACAATAAGCAAATGCGGAGTAGTTTCCCCGAAAAAGTACTCCCGGAGGCGCATTGCTCTCCTTCCTCAGCGACTCGGAGCCAAGTCAAACTTCTACCTGCGGGTGCTCCATCACAACAGAAACTGTCCCCCCTTCTCTCCTTCCATGAGAACATACGGGTGGACTTGGACTAGATGTTGCTGCTTACCAAGTGGGATATATATATATCCCTCGGTGTATATATAATATACCGAGTGAGATAAAAACATGCAGTATATTAAGGGAAAAAAAGTACTTTTTAGAGTGAATTGACAAATTTTCAATTAAAATTAGTTTTTATTCTAGGGGTATATGTAAAATTTTTGATGTAAAAATACATAATCAATGCAATCAAATTTTAGGCAATAGTAACGAAAATGACGATGCAATAACAATAGAATTTTCTTGCGTCAGTAAATCATGAGATTTGCTCACTAATACCAGTATTCTTGCCAAACCTTGAATGACATAAAATTATTCCCTGGTTTTTTCATGCTGATGAACTTCGGATTGGAAATAAAAGTATAAAAATATTGATTTCCTACCCAGATTGTAAATATCTAGTGTAATATCAGCTATGATTGTAGATTTTTAAAATTTTGTTAGAATTCATTAATTGTAAAAGCGTGATAAGTCTCTAATGTCCATGATGGGGAAGTTTTCTATTGCAATAAAAAACATTGCAAAATATTCATATTTCTAAAATATTAAATTCAACAGAGATGTTAAGAAATGCTTGTATTACTTCAAAATTCATGAATTCTACCTTTAAAAAAAAAGGATTGCGTTACCGGAATAACAGAGTGGCATTTCATCATAGAATAAAAATACAATAATGAATTAGTAATAATTAATCTATCGTTAATCTCTATAATTGTATTAATTTCTATGAATAAAATAAAGTACATTTATATTCATTTATCAGAATATTTTATTGTATTAATAATTCTTTTAATGAAATTTTAAGTATTTCGATAATGCTTATACTTTTTCCAATTTCACATACTTAAAACACGATAAGATTTATGTTATTAGAAAGTTAGACAACTACCAAATTACTTCCTTATATGTAAATTAAGTCTTTTAGAACAATCTCGAATTTTGGAGAACAGTATCCAAAAGTGTTTTTATGAATCAGATAATATGAGTGACATATTTGTGCTATAATAATGGAAAAATAGTTGTATATTTTTGAATTCCTTGCTATTCATGCAAAATTGATTTTTCACTGAAAACATTTTAAGGACATTTGAATTTGCTTTGGCAACTACAATATCTTCTATTTATTTATCTATATGGAAGGATAAATGGATACGTGTATAACTTTAAAGCTATAACACTTAACGTCCTAAATGTTTTTACTGAATTCACCATTCTATTCTTCTATAGGGTATGTAGTCGAAAATTGAAGGTGGGGGGGGGATCATTATTTTTTTTAATTAAACAAAAACCTTATTTTATTACTGGCGACATCTGGTGGCATGAAAGCTTTTGTCTATAGTTTTTTATTTATTTTTAAAATTTCTTCAAATTAAAATCGTTCATTTTTGAAGTTTACATTGTGATACTTTTTTTTTTTTTTTGTCTCAAATGTTTTATTACATAGACTTTATTTATACTTTATTTTTTTCAAAATAATTTTTTATTTAAGAATCTGTAGAATAACTGTAGAATAATTTTTCCCTTTCAACTTGTCAAACGATATTCTACTTTCTGATATTTTATCTTTAATAAAATATACCAAAACTAAAAGATGTTTTATTTTATCTGGCCAGTGTCCAAGTTATGTAAATAAAGAGCATCATTTCAGTTATTATTAGAGTTAAAAGTTAATATATTTTATCAAAATTTTCAGGTAACTATTTCACGATTTTTCAAAAGTTTATAAAAATTCGCCTCAAAGTTCATCGTTTCGGTTTGTGCTTGAAAACTAGTATCAAGTTTTGGAATATTGGTATTATTTTGTTTTGGTTTGTCGCTCTAGATCATTTGTTGCATATTTTAGGCTAATTAGACCGGTACCTACAGTTTAAAGTGTATTACTACTACTACTACACCACACCACATCAATGTGCGTTGTCCCTGAGCTGAGTTGTCCCTTTTACAGTTTGGGAATGATGTGGGTGAGAAGAAGTCTGATTGAGCACTGTGACGCTCTATGGTCATATGAGACCGGTACCTACGGTTTAATGTGGATTTCAAACCACTACCGCCGGGATTCGAATACGAAACCTGTGGTACCGAGCATAAAAAGCGCTAGCCACTCGTCCATCAGGCTTCCAATTTAAAGTGGATTCAAAATCACTAACAAACATCCATGACACAGTTAAGGATTCAAAACTGAAGCCAGTAGTATCAGAGCACTAGCCAATTGACCATCAGGCCACTGGTTTTATTTTGAAATAAATAAAGCGAAAATTACAAAGATTAATAACATAAAAAATTTAATAATAATTGAAATATTTTTATATCAAGATAACTGTAAAATCCTTAATTTTATTATTTAGTAGAGGACCTGAATGGCCGAGTGGCTAGCGATCTGGCGCTTGGTACCACAGGTTTCGGGTTCGTGTCCCGGCGGTGCCATGGATGTCTCTAGTGGTTCAGAATCCAATTTTTAAAACCGTAGGTCCCGGTCTACCGGGATCGTACAGCGTTGCGGAGGTATTGTTACTCCGCGTCCGTAGCTTATCTTCAGGCTACACACACCACCTGGGTAGTGCTAAGTGAGTAACGTCGGTGCAACGCTTGCCTTAAGGCATCCAAAGACAACTGTCAGTTTGCCAGCTGCATTAGAACGGAAAAAATAATAATAACGTAAATTTAATAATAGAGAGATTTTGCATACCGTACTTTAAAAATACGGTATTTTTCTCTCTAGCGCGCATGCTCATAGGAAATTGCGCATGCATATCGTTAATAATGTTTCCTGTGAGCATGCGCACTAGGGAGAGAAAAAAATACCGTATTTTTAAAGTACGGTATGCAAAAACTCTCTAATATTTGACATATTTATTTATCAAAATAACTGTAATCTCTTTAATTTTATTATTTAGTAAGCGTAAGTATAACTTCACCTACATAAAACGCTCTGGGTCTCCGTAGCAGAATTAAAACACACCGGTACAGTTCGCAGAGTGGGAGAACAATCCATAATGCATGCTATGCACAGGTCGTAAAAAGGCCGTCCATTAAATTGGAACATGCAACATCGCTCATGGAAGAACCGTTGTTTACGATAGTAAAAATGTAACGGGTTTTTTTTTTTTTTAAGCCTTCCATCATGAAAGGGGGGATGCACTAGTTGAGAATGTCATCACGTAATTTGCGGCGTCTTTTTTGAATCGCTGGGTGCTTTCGACTGTGAACGAATTCGTGGTGACTACTATACTCCTCGGAACATCTCGTCTTGATAACTTCGACATGTAAGCCTAAAGACAATTCTTCAGTTTGAAGACCTTGACATCTTACGCCTCCGTTTTATCTCTTGTAGTATGTAATACAGAAAGATTTAACTTGGATTTTTTTGACATTGTTATTTTTGTATAAAATTTAATTTAAATTTTTTTGAAATACATTTTTTTTTATATAAAATTTCAAAAATCGTTATTTGGAATTTTATAGATTTGCTGAAATTCTAGGAACAATTTGTTTGATTCGAACTTGAAATTTATAAAGATGTAAATATTTCATATAAAAATAAAATATTTACTTTATTTTCTTACTGAAATGAAAAAGATTTATTTTATTTTTATTTGTTTATTTTATTTTATTTTTATTTGTTTATTTTATTTTATTTTTATTTATTTTATTTTATTTTTATTTATTTATTTTGATTACATTTCTTTTAATGGTATAAAATGTGTTAGGAATATAACTATTCTGTAGGCTTTTTAAATTTTTTTTTTTGACTTAGTTTACAAATTATAATCATTATCATTATCGTTTATCATATTAAACAATTTTTGCATAACGTTTTTTTATCGTCCGATATTTTTCTTCCTAGTGCGCATGCTCATAGGAATAGCTCAGTAATGCAGTATTACAGATATGCATGCGCGCTAGGAAGAAAAAAATATCGGACGATAAAAACGTTATGCAAAACTCTCTATTATCATTATCGTTATTGTTATATTGTTTATATTATATACTATTATCGTTATCTAAAATTATTATGGTTTATCTAAAAAAAACGAGCAAAGGTTAAGTTATTGAAAAATGAATGGCCATAAAAAAAATTTATAAGACATTTTCAATATTTTAGTACTAAACTTAATTTCAAACAAAAAATACTTTATATGATCTAAAACAACTCTATAATTTTTTTTTTTGAAATAAATATAGTTCTTCATATTTTTTATTCAATTAATAAACCAAATAATTTTATGTGATGTATTACAGTAGATAATAAAATTGAATTACATGCCATTTTTTCATATGGGTAATAGCTTTCAATATTATACTTTCAATATTATTTCAATATTTTTAAAAATAATATCAATGGCCACATTTTTAAAATAGCATGTAAAAATTAACCATTTACTTTTCAAATGGTAAAGAGGAAGTAGATTTTTTTAAATATCACATTTTAATAGTTTTTTTCTCTTTATTTATATTGATAAATTTATTGTTGAACGGTTATGAAAATTAGGCATTTCGTTTCGTACAATGTAACAAAATGCCTAACTTTCCAGGAAAGTTTGTATAAAAAGTAAAACAATAATTTTAATAACGATTCGCCCTGAATGTGGCTACAAAGGAAAATGAAACACATAAAGAAGAAAAAAGTTTCATCTTTTTTACGTTCCAAAAAGTTGGACGAGGGATTGCTCTATCCAGGCTATAGTGATTTGTGGCTGGGGAAAATAGGTGGGCCTGGCTAGCTTTTTGAAGTGCTGACCGTGTTAGGAATGTCGGCGTGTAATTCAGGAGCTAAAACCCTTCTTCCGAAATTTGTGCACTTTATTAATTCACAAGGAAGGAACACGGGCTAAATGTGTCAGTTGTTGTCAGTAGCAACGGATATGCTCAGAGTATTTTGATGACATTGTTTGTACACTACACTCAACGTGCAGCCATGATTGCGTCATTTTACTCAATAATTTGAAAATTGTCTGTAAGGAAGTATTACTTAAAATTTAAACGTGATTTTTTGCATAGAATATTCATTAAAATTGTATAATAAACATTCTGCTACTATAATTTATCACGCCTATTGAAATTCATT
Source organism: Caerostris extrusa (assembly GCA_021605095.1). Taxonomy (NCBI): domain Eukaryota; kingdom Metazoa; phylum Arthropoda; class Arachnida; order Araneae; family Araneidae; genus Caerostris; species Caerostris extrusa. The sequence continues at coordinate 64,920 of BPLR01006087.1, read as the reverse complement.
GTGTTTTAAACGTTTATATAAATAAGTCTTTATTATTTATTTACATAAATGTTTAAATTATTAATTAACATTTATTATTTTTTTAATCATACGTTACTATTATACTTTCAATAATTAAATTTAATTTATTAATTAATATTAATATTTAATGTTATTAACTTTATAATTTTTATGTTTACTATTCCGACAATACTTTTATTGATTGTAAAAAACTGAAGATCAATAATTATTCATAGATGAAAAAAATAAATGAAATATTGATGAATGAGCATATAAAAAGTAAATAAAAAAGGATAAAGTTAAAAAAATATTATCATACGTATTATATTCTTTTTATCATTCTTCATTTCTGAAGCCACATAGTAAAGAATACGTTCTAAAATGTGTCAAAACTAGTGCTTCGTCTCTCGATGCCACAAGTTTCGAGTTCGAGTCCCGGCGGTGCCATGGATGTTTGTAGTGGTTTTCGGATTGGTTTGGTTCGTCGCTCTACGGTCATTTTGTGCACACTTTGTTTAACGTCGGTAGGATTCAACCTGACATCCGTGTAGTGGTTCGGAATCCTTTTTAAACCGTTCCCGATCTAATATGACTGTAGAGCACTGGGCATAGGGCTGAGAACCCTACGCCCTACACTCTACAACTGACAGCTGAAGCTGACAACCCTACCCCGTAAAAAGAAAACACTCATGTTTCAAAATTTGGCAGCAGGCAGACGACCTTGGCCGACCATGGGGCTGCTACACCAATGAAGAAGAATATATTTAAAAAAATAATATAGCAAGTTAAATAAATAACTTCAATGCTTAATGTTTACATTAACCCGGTCCTAATAGGATCGCAGAGCGCTGCGGGGGCATTGTTACTAAGCGTCCGTAGCTTACCATCAAGTTACACGCGCCCCCCTGGGTAATGCAAAGTGAGTAACATCGGTGCAGCCCTTATGGCGAAAGATCACGGTCTATTTGCCAGCTGCATTAGAAGAAAAAAAAAAATGTTTACATTAAAAGACTTGTTTTTTAAAATACTATATTTGATTACTAATACGAAAAGTAATTCACATAAAAATTATTTAATAATTTTTGGATAACCATTGCCTCTTTCGTATTATATGTACTTAAAGCTTTATTTTACTAAAAGGTTGAAAAATTATTAGTTTATGTATAAAATCAAATTTTACTTAAAATATATATATCATCAACATTTTGAAACATTTTTTTTTTTTTTTTTTTACTTTTTAATAATTTAGTCGCATACGCATCCTATAAAAGGAAACAAGTTTATTTTAAACTTACGAAGAGCTTTAAATAAGGAGATCAGGTTTCTGCTGCACTGATTTTAAAATACTTGAAATTCCAACATAAAAAAGTGTTACGTAACATTTAGGGACCAACTCACGTGGACTTGAGCTTGGAGTAGAATATTAAGTAAAACAGCAGAAAATTAATGACCTCTGTTTTAAGCTGTATTACCATAAACCACAATGTTAAACAAAAAAAAAGTTCACTCCTTCTTTACCTTTCAGGTTTATGACCTGAACCTCATGATTGTCATCAGACAAGTTTTCTAATTTCTGGTATGGTGATAGTTTGACCTTACAGGAGAATTTGAAAATTACCATCTTATTAAGAAAAATTATTAAACAATTTATACTTAAATTGATAGGTTTCATTATAAAATTTATTATACGGAAGTGCAAAATCATCATTTTTTTTAAACAGTCTAAAAAAAAAAAAGGTGATAACTATTTTAAATTCGATACTTAAAAATATCACAGATTGAAAAAGTTTCGAAATAAATTTATTCATCCCTCATATACATTGATTAAAGTTAATTTTTCTTTTATTTCATTTGATATTTTGATAATGGTGAGGATTTAATTATTTTTGCATGATTGCAATTTTAATTCATTCAAAAAAAAAAATCCAAAAGAACTCACACTTTTATCTATTTAAAAATATAAATACTGATTTCAGTATACCAAGATTGATTTTTTTTTAATTATTTAAAAGTATCGTTTTATTGAAAAAGCCAATATACTCATGGATTTACTAACAGCAAATTATAGCACATATATTGCAAATGAACATATTGTTCACTTCTTGTCCTACAGATAGACCTTATAACCGCAGAAATCATCTTAATTATGTTAACGAGCGTATTAATTGTACAGTAAATAAACCCATTACGATATTATAAAATTATGCCAATAATCTATAATTATATATGTGAAAATCAATAAAAATTGTAATGCTATGGCAAATTTTTATATGAAAAGAAATTTCTTTTCTTTTTTTTTTAATTTTATAATTCAAATATTAATCTTCAAGAACGTTACACACTTTTCTTTAAAAAAATCATTTTCATTTCGTAATAAAGTATTAGGACCTGATGGCCGAGCGACTGGAGCTAGGTGTCAATTTATTGATTAAATCATTCAATAATGAGAGCGAATTCCACCTTAAAAAATCATTTATTAGATAATGAGCTTGAGTGAGTAACTAGCGCTTTGACACTCGGTGTTACAGGTTTCAGGTTCGAATCCCGGCGGTGCCATGGATGCTTGTAGTGGTTCGAATCCCCTTTAAACCGTAGGTCCCAGTGTAATATAAGAGTAGGGCTGACAACCCTACCCCCGTGAAAAGAAAAATATTTCCTGTGCTCGAAATCTGCTAGTAGGCAAAAAGCCTTGGCCCACCAAGGGGTTGTTGTGCCAATGAATAAAAATAATAAAGCATTAAAAGGTTACAAGAAGTATTATTAATGTTTTCATGAGTTTAATAAAAAAAACTTTTACCCTTTTCATTATTGCTTCCTTATTAATGAAAACAATTGCCAATTTTAAGCAGAAAAACCAGCAGGATGAGAATGAGGAAGCGTCATCCACTGAATACATTAATGACTTTCCTTTAATAGCATTATGTTGCATAATAGACAATAGGCAGTTGCCTGTGAAACTCTTTATACTTTTTCAGACACAAGATTTTCAACTTGATAGATATAGAATAGGCAATAAATTAATGTTAGAATATGTTAATAAGCGTATTAAAATAAAAGAAATAATATTTTTATACAAATATGCATGCTATATTTTTTATACCATTATTCAAAAGTTTGCCCATTGGAATGAACAGGAATTCCAGAATAATAGTTGAATATCCATTCTAGGCATCAAAGTTGCACGAAAAATAGCATTTATAAATTTGTTCTAATTCTTTTTTTTTGGGCAATGTAAACAAAACAATAACTCATATTTCTTCAAAGGGGAACATGAGGCTTTATCCAAACAATTCAGTCTGTAAATGTTCATTCCAAACCACCAATGAGGTCGTAAGGATTCATTCAAAACAATCAATGAGGTCGCAAGGATTAATTGTTCAGCTGTTCAGATATTGAATTTCAACGAAATGAAATCAATACTATTTACAAGAAGAATAAACTTCCACAAATATTTGCTGCAATAATCAGGAAATTTAATAGATTGTTCTACTTTTGGTTCAAATAAATATAAATAATTATATATATGCACAATGATGACTGGGATGCAAGGCTGACACTGATTGGGATGCAAGACAAGAGTGCCGGTGGCGTGCATTGTGGAAACTCTTTTGAAAAAATGAGTAAACTCGGGGACGATTGTGACAGTAAATTACTCTTCAAACGTTGAACTCCCAGTTGAAGTATTTTTGGGGGTGGGGGTGGGGGAGGGGGACTTTCTTTCAATACAACACACAAATGTGATGCAGTTATCCTTAAAATTTCTTCTGAAAGGAATTACTCATTCAATGTACTCTAGAGTAATGCTATATCTGTTCCATGCGTAATGATAAGGGCCTAAAGACCGAGTGGCTAGCGCTTTGGCGCTCGATACCACAGGTTTCGGGTTCGAGTCCCGGCGGAGACATGAGTGCTTGTAGTGATTCGGAATCCACTTCGAACTGTAGGTCCCGGTCTGTTTAGCCTTCGTGTACACAAGATGACCGTAGAGCGATAAACCAAACCATGAGTAATGCTGTATCTGCTACAATTTTGTTGCTGTTGTTACTAATCCTCCAGGTGCAGGAAAGCCTACACCAGGTACAAGAGACCCTGTCGCAAGAGACTGGGCCATGGCTAAGGGAATATGCAGCTTCTCTTTAGCGAGGAACCCCAAGGGATGAAGACCGACTAAACCTCCAGGCAACACTACAGTCATATTAGACTGGAATTTACGATTTAAAGTGGATTCCAGACCACTACAAACATCCACATGGCATTGCAGGGAATTGAACCCGAAACCTGTGGCACCGAGTGCCAGAGACTACAATTCTGCTTTATTAATGGCAGTTAACGTATACTAAGTGTCTGGCGTAGGTGTAAAAGAGATTATTGAAGATTTTAAACTGAAACATTTAACAAAAAACTAAATAAAAATTGCTAGCATATGGTAAATACTGATTTGGTTGGTCAAAATTATAATAAAAACTTATTACAATATCACTTTAGGAAAAAAATGTTCATTGTTTTTTCCTTAATGGATGTGTGTCTAAATAGCTTTAAAGCACACTCTTGACTCTTTTCCAAGTGCAGGCTGGAACGGTGTGTGTGCTAGGTGACCGGTATGCAGTGTCCCTTAGGCGGTGCAGGCTGCTACAGATAACTCTCGACCCCCTCCCCCTCGCGATGCCTTCTCAGATACGGAAGAATGTTATTTTCTTCAGCCGCGAGGTGAAAGCTGTTTCGGTGAGGTCTGGATGGGAGGTCGGAGAAGGTTCATGACCCCCCTCCCGACATTTTCCGCAACTTTCACCATTTATTTGGGTAGAAAAGAGGAAGAAAGGGTCTTGAGCGAGATTTATATCAGCTGTTCAAGTTGTCACTATGTTTAGACATGCAAATTTGTCGGATCAGTTACCTTTTAATACCACTGCCCTTTAATGTATACATATTTTTTTAAATGATAAATATAAAGAATCATAGCAATATCTCGTTATTTGTCTTACTTATATGAGTCAAGTCTTATGAATGATGTGGGATTATAAACAATGCAGAGAAGAAATATATAAAGTTTGTTTGTAAAATATAAATGTTATTTGTGTGTTTGTATTATTTTATTTATTTATCTAACCAAAATGGCACCGATTCATGTTTCCGCGAATACAGTAAATACAATTTCATGCAACATACACAAATATATATATATATATATACTTTCAGTTTATATAAATAAATAAAATAACACAAACATGTTACTAACATTTGTATTCTACAAACAAAATTTATATATTTCTTATAATGGCGCATCATTCATATGACCTGACTCATTTGAGAAGGACAAATAACGAAATATTGCCATGATTCATTAAATTTAAAATTTAAAAATATGTATATAATTATTTAAATCGCTATCCGTATTTCTCCGAATAGGTACAATTTGAATGTGCATAATATAATGCGCATATACGTGCTTCTATAAATACACAAAAGAAAGAATCTGTTAGAACTCTTATATATTTTTAGAATTTCTACACATTTCGGATATAATACAATTGGATAGAGTGATATAAATTAAATATTGGAAGACTATAAATTATATAAAAGATATATTGGTTAATACTATAATATCAGGAAATTAAGCAGCCAGCCGCTATGTTATTCGTTATTTCCATTATAGTTAGCTTTTTTTTTTTTTTTTTTTTTTTTTTTGTATATAGAGGAATTTACAAATCATATAAGGCTTGATATAGAAGGGAATGTATTCAATGCTTATGCAGTACACTAATATTCATTCAATGAACTTACAAAAAAAAAAAAAAAAAAAAAAAAAAAAAAAATGGAAGTGCACTTGTAGACTAAACTAAAATTATAAATAAACTGAAGTAATAAAATGTAATCATTACTATAGTAGGAACTTTTATACTTCTGATTTCCTTTTGTTTTATATTTTATATTTATATTCTTCAGAATTTGTTTGTGCAATTATCCATAAATAATTCGAGTAAAATATGACGTATATTCATAGTAACGTGTCCTCAACATCAACATAATTTTTAAGATCTAAATTACCAATTAAAATAATCACATGGTCCTTGTATTCCAATTAGGAATAGCGATGTTGATTATCACATAAAAGTTCTCAATAAAAATCACATAACATGCTCACCAATTTTCTGTTATGCATTTATTTATTTATTTTTATCCTCGGTGGGCCTCATGTACCACTTATGTATACAACGAATTACCCACCGACAAGGGATGAAGTGAGAACAGTGCCTTCGGGGAGTAATTTTAGAGGCAACTTCCCGCATTTGTTCTGTCAGATTTGAGTAATAGTTTTATACTGTTGTTATTTCTTATTCCACTTGGTCGGCAGCAACATCTAGACCAAGTCCAAGAATCCGTGTGTTCTCATGAATGAAAGGGGGCAGCTTCTGTTGTGATGGAGCACACAGAGGTAGAAGACTGACTTAGCTCTGTGTGACTGAAGAGAGAGGAAAGTGCCAAAGTGTTTTCTGTGAGGACTTTTACGGGGAACTACCCCGCATTTCAGTATCGTATGGGAGAAAACTCGGAAAACTTCCACCAGATAGTCCAACTCACGAGTCAAGATGCTGAACATCAAAAAGCCATTGGGCCTCCTTGATTTTCGAAACAGTGTCTACAACAAAGCTGCGAGCGGATTGAACCTCCATTCTAATGCTCGCCAGCGCTACGCGTTACCACTGAGCTACGATCGTCGTTTTTATCGTGTCGTAATGGTTTACCATACTAATAAGAAAAGTATTTTTACAAATTCACAATTACTTTTAGCAATTGTGAATACACGTTGGTAAAGGAAATTCGAAGGAAAGAAATTGCAATGGTTACACATTAGTAAAGGAAGTTCATAATTTTATAGGCACTCATAATGTTTTATTAAATTTTCAAATCCTTCATTTTTTTTTTATTTATTTATTAGAATGAATATCTTTTCTACACATTCCATTGTCTTTCTTCTGGATAAACATTTCATCTTCAACAAAATACACAATTCTTTCCTTAAAACTAAACTCAGTTTTGTTTTTTAATTGGATAAAAAAAAAAATTTGTCCTTTTGTTAGGTACAAAGAGATGTTCAGTTTATGTTTCCATTGTAAAATTAAATTGATTCAATAAAAGTACTAAAATGTCATTAACAATTTGTTTTTATATCCTTTCATAAAGCATCTTCATTTCCCTTTGTTTTGTGTAGGATTATTATATCGTCAGTTTAAATCACCGTATTTAAAATACCTTGTTAATACTGTATTGTATTGTCCGCCTACGATCTTAAAAAAGCCAGAATTTTTCCAATGATGAAAATTGTGATATGGGCATTTGATAAATTACAATTGCATTTAGTTATTTTTTATGATTCCTTTCATCTTAAAGGATTTAAGATAACTTGACAAAAGATTCTTAATTTTAAGAAATACGTTTATAAATTTCTTGCATTTGCTATAAATAATTTCGTCTTTCTGAAATAATATTTTTTTGTTTACCGTGTAAAAAACAAGTAATATAAAAAAAAAAAAATTAAAGTCAATTCCTACTTTTTTTTCACTCTATTGCAGAAAGTCCTTTATAAATAATTTTCATTCATTTTTTAAGTTTATCTGGTGCCATCTATTGGTAGATATATGCAACTTAAATCTAAAAAACTACAATTAATTAATTTAATTACTGAATTAATATTTGAAAAAACTGCATTAGCATCCAGTGTCATCCCCTACAAGTTCAAAAAAAATGTATTTGAACTCGAGTGGATGAATAAAAAGTATTTTATGAACGATTGAAAATTTGAACAAGATATATATATATATTGGGAGAGTGTGAACTAATAGAAGGAATTGTATAAAAAGGTGTATTATGAAAAATAATCGTAGTTTAAAAATATTATATTTGTGCATTTGCATTCACATTAAATTCATTTGCACGAATTATTTAATACTAAATACTGTTTTATATTATTTTATTTATTTTATATTATTTATGAACAATTTTATTTTATGAAGTTTGCTTGCCAATTGCTATTGTAGGCTACCGAATTACTTTGTCTTGTCGATAGGAGTTGCAATATGCATTTATGAATATTTTTGTATTAAACTAAAATTGTATGTAATTATTATATAATATGTATTGTGTATAATACATATTATTATATAATATGTATTGTGTATAATACATATTATTATATAATATGTAATTAAGAATATTGCATAGATTCTTAATTTACTTGAAATCAAAGTGAGATATTGCTTACTTTAATTCTAAGCAAACAGCAAAAAAAGTTTTAAATAACTATACTTTTTCTCAACTTGTATTAATTTATCTAATCAATTGTATCTCCATAATCTTACAAACATTGAATAAGATTAATTATTAACAAAAATATTTTTTGTTTTAAATTATAAAGTTAACAAAAAATAATGTTTATATAAGGAAAACATGAATTGCAACGATGACGCTGCCTTATTTCAATTTATCCAAATGCTTTAATATAACAGACAAAACAATTTGACGGAAGTGAAAATGAAATCCTTATAAAGGAACTACTCTAAATTCTAGAAACCATTGCCTATGAAGGCTTAAAAATTCCTTTTAAAAAACAAGAAACGTTGCTTGTACTTTCTAGCAACGAAAAGAATATAAGTACGAAGAGTAAATTTGAAAACGAAAGAAATAGATAAAACTACAGATCAAATAGACCATAGAATTTTAACAGTTAAAGGAGGATTAGAATGTATGAAGTACAACTAGTACTTGAAATAAAAAGTGAAAAAGAAATAACCCGAGAAAAAATATGTGGGGTACCCCATAGCTTACATGGTTACGAGACTTGTCGTAGAAATCGAAATGTTGTTGTCTAAAAGTAAGAACTCTATATGCGATTAATTGACTTAATTTTACATAATTTCAATTAATAGCAATAAATTTTGCTATCAACCTTGCCAGTAAGCTTCTTGAAAATAATATTTTTGTTCTAATGCAGCTGGCAAACAAGGACAGTTGTCCTTGATGCCTTAAGAAAAGCGATGTTACTCACTTAGCACTACCCAGAAGATACGTGTAGCTTGAAGATAAGCTACGAACGCGAAGTAACACTACTTCCGCAACGCTCTACGATCCTGTTAGACCGGACCTACGGTTTAAAGTGGATTCGAACCCCTACGAACATCCATGGTACCGCCGGGACTCAAACTCGAAACCTGTGGTACCGAGCGCTAGCCACTCGGCCATCAGGACCCCGAAAATAATTAATAAATATTATAATTTATGTATTCGTTTTCGATAGAGCATTCGTTTTTGCCATTTCTAGGACATTAATTACCACAACAACCAGAATAATCACGACTCTTTTTTGTATAACCCTTCTATAAAATGTATTCTCTATTAAAATATCAAATGCTACCCGAAACAGATGTTTCAAAACATTTTAACACTTTTTTTTTATTCATTTGGAGCCATACAGCTGACTTTCGATTCTGAAAATTTCAACTTGGCTTTTCTCACGTGCAAATTAGCAATTCAAATAGCGTTCGTTACATTCTTTTTTAGAGGCGCACTTTTAACCGACCTGGCCACGAAATGTGTATAATTTTCAGCCGAGTTCCTAAACGTCTCTTCCGTCTTTAAGAGCAGAATACGTAATACTACTATAAAATGCGGCAAAGTATGGACTTCGATAATAAAAAGGAATAATCAGATAGTTTACTTAGGGTGAATGACATATGCTTAAGGTGTTATAAGATCCTGCATTCTTTTGTCTTTTCTTTTTGTAAAAAATATCTAAATTAAATTAAAAAACTTAGTAATTCGGATTATTTGTTAATGTTCAGCAAATTTGTATGACATCAAAATATTTCGATTTGTTAGTTTTTTAATAGAAAGCTGTTTTGCTTATTAATACAAAATATAATTTCCAATCAATAAAATATCGGGTCCTGATAGTCGAATGACTAGCTCTCTGGCGCTCAGTGTCACAGGGTTTGCGTTCGAGTCCCGACGGTGCCATGGATGTTTGTAGTGGTTCAGAATCCACTTTAAATCGTAGGTCCCGGTCTAATACTACTTTTGAGGGTAGGGCACAACCCTATTCCATAAAAAAGAAAACATCACCTGTGTCATCACTAAAGTTGTTAGATGGCCTAGGCCCACCATGGGTTGTTGCCAGTGAAGAAGAATCAAGAAAATGACACTGATAGATTTATTATAAAATTTTAAAGTTGTAGTCTTAGAAAAATAAATATCTATTTATTGTATTTACTTTCCATTAAATTATCAAAAGCATAAAATAAATTTGTATCGCTGTTATGATTTTTTTTTTTTTTTTTTTTTTTTTTTTTTTTTTTTGTTCTTTTACAACAAAAAAAAAAAAAAAACATAATGTGTCGAATTCAATTTATATGTTTAAATAAGACATGCATAATCGTTTTAAACATCGTATTAAAAATGAAAATAATATATACATTTATTTAAAATTCCGGTTTTTTAAAAAAATCTGTTATATAAATTAGAATGGGATCAAAATTTTAAATTCATTCCTCACTTTATCATTGCACATTTAACTTTTTCAGAAAAAAAAATTAATTGTTAAAAATCTCAAAAATATTTTTTCTTTTGTTGCTTTATTTATATTTTATTCGATAGCAATTTATATTGGATTCGATTTACAGTGGCCCATTATAAATTATAAAACAATTAAAAATTCTAAAAATATTTACTTATATGGTCATCGCACATTAATGGTAAAATGATGATTGAAAGAATATCCGTTATCAAAGAATTCCAATTCTTTCCATTTTTTTTTTTTACAAATGAAGCGAATATGTCTTATGCAAGCTGTCCAATTCTTTCCATTTTTTATAAATTAAGCGAATATGTCTTATACAGACTATCCAATTCCTTCCATTTTTTACAAATGAAGTGCATGTCATACAGACTGTCATGATACCTTGAAAGATTTTTTAGTTCCATTTTTTAGAATTGTAATATATGCATATCACTGTTTCTCTGTTTACAAAATGATGCAATTATTCATAATAAATATTAATATTGTTAACATATCACGAATTGTTTTTATTGCTGACAGATTTTGCTGTACTTTTTTAGAATAGAACATATATTGAATAATTATGCTCAGACTAAAATTTTTCTTCAACTAGTATAATTTTAAGTATAAAAAAATCTTAAACATATATATCAGTTTCTCTGAAGAAGTAAAAACGCAATTCCATAAACCAAATTGAGAATCTAATTTAATCATTTAACAAAACAATAGATAGTTAACTATTAAATGGAATGCAATACAACATTTGATAATATTTTATAAGCAATCAAATAAAAGCATTTATCTAAAGAAAAAAAATTGAGTATCCTTACAATTATTGCGGAGGTTATTCTTTCATTTCATTTAAAAAGTAAAAAATAAAAAATAAATAACAATAATAAGAGACGGAGGTACCAAATGAAAGTCTTATAACAGCTCTCCTGTCCTTAAAGAGGGTAGATTCTCAGGTTAAAATCCTTTTAAGTATCGGTAACCTTTCTTCCTTCTACAAGCTCCATGTTTTTCTAACATCTTTTGTTACTTATTTATTACACGTGGTGTTATCTTTCGTACCAAGATTTTCTCATAGTTCTCTTTATCAATGCAGATCTAAAAAGAAGATTCTTTTGTGCCTCGCCTTCGCGATATCTTGGTGTTAATTAGAAATATCTTTCTTTACCGTATGAAGTTATTCAATTTCCTTTTGTTTGACTGAGTCTGATAATTTTTTTCTTTTGAATACAGTTTTTAATTAATGACCTCATACAAGGTTTGCTTAAATAAAAAAAAAAAGTTCTTATTATCTATAATAAATTCTTGACCTTCATATGTTTCTATTTTTCAAAGAAGGAAACTTTTCAAATAATTGAAACCATATTCTATTTAATGTTATTTGAAAAATACATATATATAAATATCTCAATTAAATTATGGAAGTTTGTTTGATCTAGTATGATATTATTGAAATTTACTTCCGTTGTTACTCGAATAATATCATAATTTTTTTTAATTTTCAACAAATGTTTTTTTTTTTCTTGTATTCTTTTTTTGAAATGTATACAAATGTGAATATTAAAATTCGCTCATTTTATTCAATTCCTTCTATTAGATCACACTCTCCCTATATATATCTTGTTTAAATTTTCAAATCGTTCATAAAATACTTTTCATTCATCCAGTCAAGTTCAAATGCATTTTTTGAACTTGTAGCGGATGACACTGGATGTTAAGACAGTTTTTTCAAATATTAATTCATTCATTAAATTTAATTAATTTTAGCTTTTTTTTAAGATTTAAGTTGCGTATCTCTACCAATAGATGGCTCCAGATAAACTTAAAAAAAAAAGGAATGAAAATTATTTATAAAGGACTTTCTGCAATAGAGTGAAAAAAAAAAAAAGTAGGATTTGACTTAAAATTTTTTTTTTTTTTTTTATATTACTTGTTTTTTATGAGTTTTAAAATAAATCACAACAAAAAGACTTAAATGTCCTCATTGTTTGCACTTTACCTAAAATATTTTTACAAAAATGTTGTCTAATATAGATATTTTTATGAAATAATAGCTAAAATGTTATAACTTAAATAATAGCTAAAAGGAAAATAATTGCTAAATGAAATAATAGCTTATGAAATAATAAATAAAATAAAAATAATATCTAAATGAGATTTTCTAAAATTGCATCGATATTTTTTGTGATTCCTGATCGTATTGATTTGCTCAGGCAACACATAAGATTCTCAAGATTTTTTTTTTTTTTTTTTTTTTTTTTGTATATAATGTGAAGATAAAAAAACTATTTTTTTTTTTTTCAAAATAAACTTCATGATTTTGAAAATTAGTTAATATAAAATATCGGTATTATTAAATATTATTGCTTAAAAAAACATTTTTGCTTCAAAGATTGATAACATTTTATAAATAAATAAAGCAGAGACACAATGATTTCATCTTTTTCGAATTTTTTTATACATACTTATTTTTTAACAAAAATTATGTAAGCATTTTAATAAAAAAATTATTTAAACATAAAAAATATAAATTTCTTTACTATTTAAAAGAACAAGTTAACAAGTAAAGTTTCTAAACATTTTTTTTTTTTAAAGATTAAAAATAATTAAATATTTTCATTTTTTATAGGTATTATATAATATTATTTAAAAAACATTTTTGTTCCAAAGATTGATACGATTTTATAAATAAATAAAGCAGAGAAGCAATGATTTCATCTTTTTCGAATTATTTTTATATATTTACTTTTTTTTAACAATAAAAAAATGTTTAAATATCTTATCAACAAAATAATATTTAAATAACTTAACAATAAAAAATATTTAAATTTCTTAGCATTTAAAATGATTAAAAATATTTAAATATTTTTCATTTCTTCTTTTTATCTCAATTTTAGATTTTTCTTAAAACAAAAACAATGTTTGGTTTCGTAATAAAATAAGTGCTTCATTTATAATGTTTTTAATATCGCATTTGTTTATAACATTTCAAAACAATTTTTTTATCGAAATAACTTTAATTAGATTAAACTTGACCCGAGGAAAATAATTTAAAAGGAATACACAATAGCTAAATATTGTAAGCTCACAAACAACAGATAAAATAGAAGAAAGCATAAACCAACAATCTATTTTTATTTCTACATTTCTTGACAATTTAATTACGGTATTGAATCGCACAACACGTGCGGATTGCACTTCTAACAAAGACGGACTCTTTTTTTTACTATTGTCAAGAATATTTCTGTCACCACTGTCAATTTCAATAAGCGGAAAAGAAAGATAATTCCATTTATTTAAAATAAGTGTCAACTAAACAATTACTACTAAGAAAGTGGTTTTCTGACTCTTTCAATGAAAAATCTACACACGTAAAATATGTTACAACAGAAAAAAAAAATAATAATAATTGCTCGTTCATTGTGATTCTAACTAGAATGTAATTTATTCTCCAACTGTATAAAAGGGGAAGCGTGATTATGAACGATAATGTTAATAATAATAAAAAAAAAGGGTCGAGTCGGTTAAAAGAGCATATATGCCAAGGTTCTTTATTTTTATTTATTCCACGAGTCAAAACAGAGAGCGACGTCGAAAAATAAGGTCGTTTCAGTTACGCATACTCATCAGCGACAGGAAAAAAAAAAAAAGAATACTCTCTACTACACGAACACAAACGATATCACATCACGATATATAGATGCACTGTTTTATCTAATGTTTAGAACAATAGTTGACGTCCACCGGAAGAGCAAACGATATTTTGAATAAAAAATTAAGTATAAAAAAGAAAGAAAGAAGTGAATTGATTAAAAAAGAACGGTTCTTTATTTATCCATGTCATCTTGATAGACAAGCGTTAATTGCTCAATGTTTCTTGGAATTTAGATTATTTTTAACTATAAGCGATTATGGTCATTGTTCTTAGAAAGTTGATTTAATATAATCTGCCTATCCTTTGTTATCGTTATATTGGAGCTAATAACTGGATTAGACGTGATGCGATTTCACTAAAATGATTTTGTTTTTGGATTAAGTTATTGTGATTCAATGCCATTAAACATGACATTAATTATCCAAAAACTGTGCCATACCTACGATAAAATATGTTAATTATTTTTCTATGAATTGTTTGAATGTTTGTTACAAAAAAATCCAAAATGTAAAAATGTTCGGATATTGTTTTGGCAGAAACTTTTAATGCTAGCGCAATCAGTCACTTAGATGCTATTAATACTTAAGTACCAGATCATCTATTTCAAATCTAAAAAATTTACTTTAAACCTGATTATAAAAATTGTTAAATGAACTACTGTAAATAAAACATTTGATTAAATAATGCATTTTTAATAAATTCGGAAATCCCCTAAACATTTATTATCAGAAAACATTTAATTTTGTATGCTTGATTTTTTAAAAATGTAAATGTTTTTTAGCAAATAAGAAACGTCAACAAAAATAATATTATGATCGTGTTTAACAACAACTTGATTGAAATAAATGGAAAATACTTATGTTTTTCTATACATTAGTTTGTTTATTATGGCAATTCATTGAACATTCAATAACATTTAAATTTATTATTAATAATGATGTTGTTAAATTCAATTTATGTTGTTTATTTGAGTTTGTTCAGTCTTCTCAGACAAGTTTTTTCATTCTTTAATTTAAAATCATTGTTCGAGTTGAAAAAAAAAATTCTATTATTTTATGTAATAATAAAAAAAGAATGAAATAAAATATAAACATAAATATTATTTGAAATTATAACTACGAATGTACGAATATGAATTAAGAATATTTTTACGAATTACGAAATTAATTTTTTTCTTACATAAAAGAAAGCAAGAATTGAATTGAGTTGATTGTATTGAAATAATTTATGAAATATTGAAATTAACTTGTAAGCAGTTCAATCTTAAAATATTAATAACTTATTAAGTAGAGAGATAGTATTTTCATATCTAAAACATATAAATAGGTCATGTAGAAGTATTTAAAGAATTATTACATACCATCATTGAAACAGAAGATAAGCCGATTTGGGTAATCAGAATAAGTATTCTCTAAAAGCAATTAATAAACAATAGCTTTGCAGATTATATTCTCGTCTTCTTTCTTAGTTATTAAATGGTGTGAAATGTTTCAAATATGATAAGTTGTCTATATCTAAACAGGTTTGAAAGTTGATTGCCACTAATTAAATATTAATTGTATCCATTATGCAAAAGAAGCAATTTTCAAAAATTGCAAATAATAAAAAAATAATCACTTTGAACAATATATAGGTTACAAATAAAATTTAGAATTTAAAATAAAAACAAAACGCATAACAATGATCTTAAAAAATAATAACTACAAAATTCCAAACGATTTTCTTTTCTTTAAAAAAATCTCATTTTCATTTTGAACTAATATTGTTTTGCTTTCACAAGACGATTTTTTAAAAACAATTTTACATTATTTAATCGTACAATTATGAACTCGTCAAAGAAATTTAAATAAAACAATAAGATTATCTCGTGAATGAAATTTAAATAAGCCAATAATAATAGCGAGTGAAAGAATTTTTTTAAAAAATTACTAAGTAAGAAACTTTAAAAGCGGCCTCGTTATTAAAAAAAAAAAATTATCAATTTATCAAATCAAATCGATCAATTGATCAAAACGATATCCATAATTTTATGAATAAAAAAAAAAAATAAGCTTTTCTTAATGCCTAGAAAAATGAACGCATTTAAAAACATTCAATTCAAAAGTACTGAGATAAAAATAACTGGAATTTCAAAAACCCACTTTGTTACTGTTTTACATAATTTAAAAGGAACTTCTGAGATTTTATGAAATTTAAAAAAAAAAAAAACTGTTTTACTCAATTTATAAATTTCTTTGCACATTTTAATAGACATTTTCTATTTAAAACAACTCAACGTAAACCTGTTTTATAAGACTTATTTAATGGAACACATTTTCTTACATGAAATACTCTAAACTAAATATTATCTGCCAAATTTTCTCCGCATGTCCTGCGTAGAAGTTTTTCATTGATTTAATATAATTTTGTTCTTAAACCATCACGAATGTCAATTTCATTTTTAATTAAATATTAAATGGCAGAATTATTAATAATCAAAATTAAAAATAAATAATAATAATAATTGCAAAAAATACCATAAAATATATGGATATTATATTGGCGAGGGAGATTTTTCGTGTCCTTGATCACTTTCAATTTTGGGATATTTTCACCGAAATCTATAATTTTTAAAATTTCTTTAACGAGTTTTTTATACATAATATTTATTTACAAAATAAATGAGTAATTATTGATGAGTTCATGCATTAAAATGTTTTTGTTTTTTGAAACGTATAAATTAATTTATAAATACATCATATAAATAACAAACAAAGTAACATTTATTTCTTACTATCCTCTTACAATAAAAATCGATGAATGATTTTAAATCTTCAAAAATACATAAGAAGTTGACCAAATTTCCTAATGAAACTTCGCTTTTAGAACAGTCCCTCAAATAAAAAACAATGGTTTTAAAAAAAAATGGCTATTTCCAGAACTAAGATTAATATCTACCAAATGAACTAAGTCTGCTTATTGATCTTTGTCAATAGAATTCGTTAGAATATTCTTATGGGTAAAAATGGAAATCTCTTTGCACCTGCTTTGTTACACAATGGAATTATCGAGTCAAAATTCGCAATCTGAAATACAGAAAACAAAAGAAAAAAAGCATTACTTAAGGAATGGAAGCTGGCCAATAAGCTCCACGTTACGGGGTATTCAGTCGGAAAAAATTCCACTGTCACGGTAGATGCTCATCCAGGATAAAACGGTTCTGAGACTTCACTTTAAACATTACAGCAACAAGACAAAGAGTTCGGAATGATAATACGGGCAGTAAAAATCACTTTTCCGTTCCTTTCGATTTAGGGAAATTCGTAGTTTCTGAGGATCGAAAAAATGGTTAAAAAAAAAAAAAATATCTCATTTTTCTGAAATTTCCATGGAAATAATATAGTTTGGCGTTTTCCTTTCGAATATTTTTTTTATTATTAAATTTTCTTTTTCTTCTATATATTAAAACTTGTAAATAAAAAAGTGAGCAAAAAGTTTATATCGTTTGGTTTTTTTTTATTTTACTTCCAGAATCGTTTTCTCTACATTGTTTTGTTTTTCTATGCTATATGAAAAACAAAATTTTTTTTATTACAATACTTTAGTTTATCCCAAAATATTTTTTATATTAGGATAAACGAACATTTTAATTTTAATTTCTAATGAGAATTTAATCAAAGTAACAAAAGAAAGAACATTTGTTCTAAGCATATTGTATTCAGAATATTTAAAAAAAAAAAAAAAAATACGATACGTCATTGCAACAGGGCGGGGTTTGTTGTAACCATAGAAACGGAAATTGTTTGAGGAAAACTTATTCATTCTTTCTAGAGATTTAGCGAGTAAGTATGAATCAGAAGCTGGAAATGTTTTTTTTAAAAGTAGTACAGTGAAAATTTCTTACTTACATATGTATGGAAAATATCCAATTATAATATATCGTAATATTACGAATATATTATTAAAAACACTTCAAAATTAAAAAAAAAAAAAAAAAATGAGAAGATATTTTTAAAAAATAACCAGTCAAAATAAATTAAATAAAATATTATCTTATTTCAGTTAACCACTTTGTTTTATTAATAATTTTTTTTTATTTAAGTATATAATTTAATTTAACTTAAATTAAAGGCTATTTTTACTAAAAACAGAGAAAATTTGTTATTAAGCATTAGAAAAACTTAGATAATCGAATAAAACATTTCTTTTAAAAATTAATGCATGTGAATAAAGCTGCTTATTAAAAAAAAAAAGACTGTTTTAACTTAAATTTTTAAAAAAATCTAATTTGAATTTTTAATAAATATATAAATTTCATTTTATTTCAGAGTTAGTTTTAAAGTTTTCTTTTAAATAAATGATAAAGTTTCTAAACATCACTGCTATAGGTTGAGTTTTGATAAAAGAACAGACATAATAAAGCATTTAATATTCAACAATATGCCATAAAACTACTTTATAAAGAAATTTTTAGGTAGAACATTCTGATTCTTATTTATTAAATCATTTCAATTTTTATTTATTTATTTTATAAATATATTTATTTACTTATTTATTCTATTTTCTTCGAATATGATAAAATTTTTATTTCCAACTATTTTAAATTAAATCATAGAACAAAAGTATAAAGAAAATGAATTTTCCCAAATTTTAAAACCATGTAATGTATCAAAAATATTCCCACGGATACTTTATAATTATTTTTCTATTCTCATAAAAATACCCCTTTCTCTCGATAATATTGCAGTCTTAATGGGCAATTATTTTATTGTGAAAGACGAGCCTGCTTTGGGGTAGTTGTAAAGAGCTGGTATATTGAAAATATATTAGATTTATTTGTAGAAGGTAGCCAGTCTCTTACAAAATTAAACAAAATGCGATGGCATCATATATGTCAGTGAATGAGAAATGCCTGATTAACAAGAATTAAAAAAATCCAAATTTATAACTAACTGTTACGCAGATCAAGACTTTTTACCCTCAAATTCTTAACTCATACCTTCTTTTCTGTTTCCATTATCTTGAATGTAAAACTTTTTTTATATAAATGTGGCAACATAATCGTTTTTTGAAACTGAAAAACGTTTTGGTAATTCTATACCAAGCATATGATTGGTATACTACTGTGCCCAAAAAGTAAGACCAATTTTTTTTTTTTTTTCAAAAACTCTTTATTTATTCTTCCAAATTTATTTCATCGCCTTCAAAATAATCTCCTCCGGACACAATGCACTTATGCCAACTTTTTTTCCAATCCTCAATGCATGCTAAAAACATTGGCAGGGATGACCTTCAAAGCGCGCGGCGATTCATGTTGAATCTCTTCAATCGACTCAAAACGATGTCCCCGGAGTGGTTTTTTGAGTTTAGGGAATAGCCAGAAGTCGCACAGTGTGAATACGGTGGTTGTGGAACGATATGGGTTTCATTTTTGGCAAAAAGTCACGAAGAATCAATGCAGTGTGAGCTTTCGCATTCAGTGTTTTCGGTACCAATCGACGCGTTTGAGACCCAAAATGGAATTGACTGATCTTTTTGAAATTCCAACATCATCAGAAAGGTATGTAATTGTAAACCGACGGTTTGCAAGCACCAATCTTTAATTTTTGGACGTGAGCTTCGTCGGTTGAGGTTGATGGTCGACCCGTCTTCAACGCGTTCTCTGCCTTCTTTGAACTGTTTATACCACTTGAAAACATTTCTTTCCGATATAGGAATGATCACCGAATGCATTCTGAAACATTCTATACGTTTCTGCAAACAAAATTGAATGCAAGATCTTTACTCAATTAATTCAGACATTTCAATAATCGCCGGAATCAATTTTAGCGTCTCACAAAGCCAAGCGTAACTCAAATAATGAATGTTTTGATGTCAAATTTCACACAAGGACAGTGCCGGCAACCTAAAAAAGAAGAAAAAAATAGAAATTCCATATGCCCCCGGAATTTTAAATTGAAAATTGGTGTTACTTTTTGGACACAGTAGTACGGTATATCAAAGAACAGACTCTAATCCTTTGTTGATTATACGAGATCTTATATAAATGTGGCATCATAATCGCTTTTGGAACTGACAAACGTTTTTGTAATTTTATACCATGCGTATGATTGGTATACGGTATATCAAAGAACAGACTTTAATCATCCGTTGATTATACGATATCTTTTATTCTTTCGGGCCGATAATAACGCCTAGGGGTTATACGGGGTAGGATTACAGGCAGGAAATTAGGGTAAATCATGTTAAAAAACCTTATCCTTGAACAAGTTAACGATGTATAACAACCCCTTTAACTATATCTATCTTCAACGAAATCGAAAGTATTGTTGTGTAGTGCAGTCGTACCCATGCAATTGCCTCTTCTTCTACTTCAGTTCTTAAGAGATACGGTCGCAATGAATAAAGAAGAGAGAAGAGAGAGAGATAGAGAAAGTAAAAAAAAAACAGAAAAAGAAAATTAACTCTCACGGAAAATTCAGTTTTCCCCGTCTCTCCTCTAACCCGGGACCACTCTCTCTCCAGCCAGTTAGTTCGGGAGGTAGTGAAGCTTAAAATTACTCGCCGGCGTGTCTCGCCAAAACAGGGGAACGCTGGCCATAAATCACTCACACTGCAAATAAAAACCAAAAATCCAGAAGCACACGTATGTAGAAACTCTTGCAGTGTGTGCTTCTGTCTCTATTGCGGTGATTTTTATCGCGAAGTCATTGGAGTGTCTTAGGAAAAAACGGTTATCTCCTGAAGCACTCGAGTGTTCAGATGGGACACAAGTATTGTTGTGAAGCGATCGGCCCATTGTGACATTTGATGAAAATTGGCGGTGATTTCCTCCCAAAAAGGCTCATTTTGTGGATTAGGAAACTCCAGTAATCACTATTGTAGTTTCAGGAGTAAATTGATGACTTGAATAATTGAGCATTGAGCATCCTCAACCAATGGATGCCGCATAGAACTGTCAGTGAGCTTAAATAACAGTGAATGGGTCAATTGCCTTTGGTAATTTTGTATTAACTTTTATCAGTCAGTGATATGATATTCAATATACTGCAAGTCTTTCTAGTTATGGTCTTTCATCATTGTACACTATTTTAATTCCAGTACACAAACCTCTATCTAGTGCGATTCATCAAGCTTCAGTGTCCCGTCTTTCATCGTGATATTGCTAATTCGAACGGCGATCGTTATGAAATTCGTTCAGTAAATGAATGATACGAATCTTTTTTCAATTCCTTCTATTAGCTCACACTCTCCCTATATATATCTTGTTCAAATTTTCAATCGTTCATAAAATACTTTTTATTCATCCACTCAAGTTCAAATACATTTTTTGAACTTGTAGGGGATGACACTGGATATTAATGCAGTTTTTTCAAATATTAATTCAGTAATTAAATTTATTTAATTCATTTTAGAGTTTTTTTTAGATTTAAGTTGCATATATCTACCAATAGATGGCGCCAGATAAATTTAAAAAAAAAAATGAAAATTATTTATAAAGGACTTTCTGCAATATGGTGAAAAAAAAAGGAATTGACATTAAAAAGATTTTTTTTTTTTTTTTTTTTTACTTGTTGATAATAGAGATTTGTAGCAATGAACACTAATGAAATAATGCTTATCTTTAAAAGTACCTCGTGTATTCTACCCAACTCTCTGATACTTCTGTTATAAACGAAAAATTTAGAATAATTCAAGAGTGGATAGGTTTCTAAAGAGCGCAGGTCATACATACACAGATGCGCTTTGAAAACTACACATTCTTTACATTATTTATATATCGATTCATTACATTATTATAATGGGGGAAGGGATATGATTAAAACATATAAAATTCTTTTGCAGGGGATAATACAATGATATAAGTGTTTTAATATTTGGTTCAATTTTTGAAATGACCAAGCCCAAAAGTTCTTAGCAATTTGTTTCTTTTCAATATCTCCTTTATATTTCATACATGAAAATATTTGTTCATACATGTATATTGGTACAAATAGTTTTGTGCATTTTACTGTAATATTTTTTTTTTTTCTAGTAATAGCTATAGCTATATTATTATATACAATTATAATGTGGAACATTGAAATTTTTGTGACAATCTTATTACATATTTTTTGACAGTCCCATAAAATGTGTCGAATTCTAGAATCAAACATTTGCTAGTATCGAGGCAAATAGTGTATTTCTGATGAGAGTTTATTGTTTGTAATAAATTCAAAAACGTGGAAAAATATTTTTCTAATATATTTATATACTTTTAATCAAATTAAAACTGCATATCTACATCATGTCCCGTTTTCATCGTGATACTGCTAATTCGAAAGGGCGATCGTTATGAAATTCGTTCAGTAAATGAATGGTACGAATCTTTTCAATTCCTTCTATTAGCTCACACTCTTCCTATATATGTCTTGTTCACATTTTCAATTGTTAATAAAATACTTTTTATTCATCCACTCACGTTCAAATACATTTTTTTGAACTTGTGGTGGATGACACTGGATGTTAATACAGTTTTTCAAGTATTAGTTCAGTCATTAAATTAAATTAATTAATTTTAGTTTTTTAAGATTTAAGTTGCATATATCTACCCATAGATGGCGCCCGATAAACTTAAAAAAATTGAATGAAAATTATTTATAAAGGACTTTCTGCAATAGAGTGAAAAGAAGTAGGAATTGACTTAAAATTTTTTTTTTTTATATTACTTGTTTGATAATAGAGAATTCCAGCGATGTACACTAATGAAATAATTCTTAACTTTAAAAGAACTACGCGGATATAACCGAACTCTCTGACAATTATGTTAAAAACTATTTGAAGTGCAACTTTTTCCTACTTTGTGCACCACAACAAAATGTGTAACAACGTGTAATCAAAGGAGCAACTTTACTTTTCATTCGCAACCCTAAATTATGTGGAAAAAAAAAAAAAAATGTTTTCGCTATCGATATCTTTTGAGGTTTCCCCAATCATTGTGTAAATATCCTGTGTATTGAGTTAAAAATAAATAAATGGGGTACAGAAAAAAATCAGTGGAATTGAAAATATATATATATAAAACATTTTTTTTCTGTTGTTCAAATACCCAAATCATCAAAAACATGCTGCAAGAAAGGTTTATAAAAAACAAAAACACACAGAGAGAATTCCTTGAACTTGAAAATGAAATTACGAAACCATAAAAAAAAAACATGTGTCAGTTCCTTTTAATGTCAACTTTCTACAAGCAGCTTACATCACGAAAAGAAAAAGAGCAAACAAGTTCTTTTTCATTCTTTTTTGTAAGCAAATGCGATCAACTTGCCATTAAATAACTCTTTTTTTTTTTCCTCCTTCTTTTGAATTTGTACTTTCGTTTGATAAAAGATCCAGATACACCTGTAATTACCCATTTTAACGCTCGAGCTGGCATTATTAACTCATTATACGTCAACCTTGTTTGCAAACTTCAGTTTGATCAACAGAGTTTTTTGCTGTAAATTATTACAATCTAAGCGGAAACAAGTTTTAAAAGTCCTTAACATTATTTTATTTTTTCCAAGATTCTTAGCTATGTTACGGGTAAAATGTTTTTTTTATTTTTACTTTCGGTATTACTACGAAAATTTTATTTACGAATAGTTCACACGTGTTATAAATGGTATTCTTCTTAAATGGCTTCAGGTTCGAATCTTGGCGGAGGCATGGATGTTTGTTAGAGGGTTCGGAATCCACGTTAAACTTTAGGGTACCGGTCTAATTAGCCCAAAGTGGGCAAGAACTTCACACTCAAGTGCTACCGTAGGTTTGGTTTGTCGCCCTACGGTTATTTTTGTGCACGCTTTGAGCTAATTAGAGCGGGATCTACAGTTTAACGTGTATTCCACACCAATAACAAACATCCATGCCACCGCCAGGATTCGAACCTGAGGCAGCAACGGCCATAGCACTAGCCAATTGGTCATCAGGCTGCAAGGGGCCGTAGAGCCCCTATGGTGGCCGAGGCCGTCAGGCTGCTGGCAGATTCAGAAACAGGAGATGTTTTTCTTTTTTACGACTAAGGGTTGTCAGCAATACGTCTAACAGTCATATTATACTTGGACCTACGGTATAAAGTGGATGCCGAATCACTACAAACATCCATGGCACCGCCGATTTGAATTCTGTTGCACCGAGTGCCAGAGCACAAGTTCCTCACTCACGCTCAATAGCAAATAAATGATTTTTTTAGCTGGAATTAGCCCTCATTATTGAATGATTTAATCTAGATTATTGTTTTCGAATAGCGAGTATTATTACCGGAGGTCTTTCATTCTTACAACAGCAGATTCAGCATTACAGAAACTATAATATACCAAAACTTCTTCACTGGCGTAACAGTCCCATGGTGGGCCAAGGCTGTCTCCTACTGGCAGATTTAGAGACAGAAGAGTTTTTCTTTTTAGAGGTAGGATTATCAACCTTACACCCAACAGTCATATTAGACCGAGACATACAGTGTAAAAGTGGATTCCGAACCCCGACAAATATCCATGGCTCCCTCCGGGACTCGCCCACTCCGACTTCCGGGCCCCCGGGACTCCGAAACCTGTGGCACCGAGCGCCAGCCACTCATCAGCCACCATAAATGGAATTATTTCATTATAATTAAGCCTTTTTGAGAACAATGTATTGGTTCGTTATACACATGAATATGTAGTTGATTAAAAAAATTTAAATATTGTCTTAAAAAGTGGTAAATGAAATTATCGAATTTTTGTTTCTTTTCATTGTAAAGCTAGGCTTCAATACAATTTTCTACTTCAGTAACATGGGAGATGGTAAATATAACTAACTGCCTGCAATTTTATGCTGATCATAAAAAAGATAAAACGCATTTAAATGCATTAATAATTGACTATGTGCAATCTTATTTCGATGAATTATATTAAATAATATTGGGGATAAGTATAATAAACCCCTTTATTTACATTGAAATTAACTGTAAGATTGTACATTGAAATTGCATTGTGTATCTAATTTTCTTTTTATTTTATTGCAGAGGTGATCCTGACAAATGCGATAATTTCGGCAACACAGCTCTCCACTGGGCAGCAGCCAATGGCCACATGAATTGCGTATCTTTTCTGGTCAATTTCGGCGTTTCGTTATGGTCTCTGGACAATGATTTTCACACACCTTCTAACGTGGCGGCCATGAACCAGAGAGACGAGATCATTCGGTACCTGGACGATGTCGTGGCCAGACAGAGCGCCCTCAACAAGAAACTGGTCCAGAAACTGAAAGAGAAGGCCGTCATTGATGCCGAAAAGAGAATAAAATTGTACCAGAAACTTCAGAGGAAAGCAGCGAAGAAGGCAGAAAAGGAAGAGAAAGAAATCGAAAAACAGAGGCGGAAGTTATACGGATCTGAATTCCAGCTCAATGGGTTGATCAACAAGGCTTCCAGCTTGACAATATCCAGCTTGAAGCGCGAATGCAAAATCACATACGCCTCCCCTAAGTACTCGGACATCATCAGCAATGGCGCTGGCACCACCAAGAAAGGACTGGGCGCTGTCTCCAAAAGGATACAGCAGAAAAACAAAATGTGGTGATGACCGCTGCTGATTTCAAGGTCAGAGAAACGGAAATGAATGGAAAGCGGTCGATTCGATCTCTGTCGGGACTTCTCAGGGATTCAGAGGTGCTGTATGTGCCCAAATATGACACACAAAGTACAACATCTGGTGGCACCAATCACAGAAGGCACATGAAAGACGTGTTTGACAACAAAAGCGAGCTGTCCAGAGCCATAAGCGAACCTGACTTCTTGCATGCCACGGATTCAGGGTTCGGAGACGACGTTCCGCCCATGGAACCTTCTGGCAGCATATTTGAAAGACCCGGTTTTGGTTCTGTAGCATTCAGGAATTCGATGTCTGGTACATTGATGTCTCTGCCTTCCACATCGACGGAGGAAAATGATGATGAATGTGACGATGATCTGGATTCCATAAGAGCCAGCGAGAAAGATTCAGACCTGCAAAATGACTCTGTGGAGGACAGCATAGGAAGTGCCGGAAGCTTGGCACAAAGAAACAATCATGCACCTTGGGAAGACGATGAAGGGCATTTCGATGATGAAGGTAAAATTATTGTGTAATCGTTTTAGCATTGCTTAATAAAGTTGAAATAAGTTCTTCAATTAAGAATAATTTCTTCAATCTAGAATAATTAAGTTCACTTGAATAGAATTGCCTAAAAAAACTTCGAACAGTAAGAGTTTAAGAAAAATAAAAAGTGAACAGTAAAAATTTCTGAATGCTTTCAATTTTAAACGCAAAACTAATATGAAAATTAATTTTTCTCTTTTCAAAATGAAATTAATGAAAAGTTATCTGAACTTTTGGAAGGAAATAATAAAGTAAAATTTTAAATTTAAAAAAAAATCTTGTATACACCAACTTTGTTGAAATACCATTTTAAAAGATTGAATGACATGAATCGCAGTTTAAAACAATAATAAAAATTCATTTTTGTATCCAAAAGGAGAATTTTTATTAATATTTCTTTAATAGCATCCTTCAGTAAATAAATGTGATATAGGTGCGATATTGTTATACATAATATAAGGCTGATATTTTTGCATTTGATATACTTCTTCGATTTCAATGCCGCAACAACCCCATAATGAGTCAAGGGTTTCTTCCAGATCTGGAAAAAAGATATATTTTTTTCTTTTTATCATCTTTATTATCCCTATGCCAAACAGTCATATTTTCAGGTTTCGCTCTAATATGACAGTTCACTATCTAATATATGACGGTTTAAAGCGGATTTCAAGCTACTACAAACATCTATGACACCGCCGGGTGTTGAATCCGAGAACTAGTGCTTCTGTCACTCGGCCATTAGGCCTCTTAATATTTTCCGTAACCTACCAAATTCAAACTTTCGGTATTATAAGACGATTTGAAAATTTTATTCTGTACATTAATCAATAATTTGCAATTAAATGCTTGTTTAAACTGAGAATATATATATATATATATATATATATATATATATTATATAAATAATTTCAAACTTTTTGCACAACATTATTTAATACTGTTGTATTATGATATATAATGCTTTTGCTTATATTTCTATTTTCATTAATGTTTAATTCTTGCGTGGTTATAGAATCAAATTCATATTTTTCTTGTTTGAATTGTATTTAATTTATAAAAAAAATACTCATATATTCTTTTTTTTCATAGAAATAAGCTTGTTTGTCATGGTAAATACTGAAAAAGTAGCAGTAAAAAAATTTTATAATGTCATTTTAGTAAAACCACTTAAAGTCGCTTATCACTTAAATAAATTACTATAAGCCTCACTTATAGTCACTCAGCCGTTTAAAAAAATGTTGTTTTTCCAGTAGCACTAGTACATTCAAAACTGTTGTAAACAAAATACTTCAGTAACTTTCAACCAGAAACTCCATCTATTTTCTCTCTGCCTTGCTCGAAAAAGAGCGGTGCACATCGATGCAAAAACCCCGCCTTCGTGTAACTAACCTTGTCTACAACAGATGCCAGGAAATCTTATTAAATGCCACGCACCATCTGGCTTCGTGGGTTTCGTGACAGGCGTGACGCTGGTCTCGGAATGGAAGCTGTTACCCTGCTTATGTGACATTTCTTGCACACTCGTGACTCAACCCCAGCACGAATGTAGTTCAATGCTAGGACGCACGGAATTCGAAGAGGCTGGACTCGCGGGATTGCTCATTAGAGGATCAATACTATTTATAACCGTGATTGTGCCTTATTTCCCGTTAGCTCTTTGACATTACTTTTGATTTCATTTGTTACAGTTTTCAAGTGTTCATTATATGAGCAATTTTAAAACAATCGAAGAAAAGGTAAATTGATGGTATTTTTATATATCAATTCGAAATAAGGATTAAATCCAGAAACCTTTTCTGTATTGCTTAATAATTCCTATTTTGGAGTACTGAGATTACAGCTAACTTTGTCACACTTCAAACACAATGCCAGAGCTCTTAATATCGCTATACAAATGATTCTTCTATAAAATAACTTTTATCCTGGACGAAAAACTACATACCAATTAGTCAAAGCATATGTTACAGATGATTTTTTTTAGATTGTTTTTATACAAAAACTACCAAAAGTATTTCTGCATCAAATTCTATCAAACTAACATTTGCTTTATTCAATAGCGGTTCTTAGAATACCCTCACCAGATAATCTAAATTTGGCAAAAAATCACCGAATAAAGAGTTTAAGTAATACCAAGGGCTTATGCCAAGGTAATACCAAGGTCTGAAACTTATAAAACAACCTGTTGTGGAAAGACTACATGAAAGAAACCACATGGAAAAAGCGGCCGATACCACTTTGTTAGAATAGGAAACAGCAGATATTCACTGGATAAATTTACCAGTCAATATTCTTAAATCACTGGAAATTATATTATGTTATTTTGTATTTCAAAAGTTTGCAATTTTATCTTCTGTTTAGAATTACTATATAATGTATGGAAACCAGCGCAATCCCTTGTAACACTTCAACACAATGCTAGAGCTATTAATGTTGCTATACAAATGATTTTTTCTATAAAATTACTTTTTATCTTGGACGAGAAACTGCATATCAATCAGTCAAGGCATATGTTACAGATGATGTTTTTAGATTATCGTGTTTTAGTTTTCTGCATCAAAGTCTAGCAAACTAACATCTGCTTTACTCAACAGTGGTCCTTGGAATACCTTCACCAGTTAATTTAAATTTGTCGAAAAATAACCGTATAAAGAGTTTAAGTAATAACAAGGGCATGATACTTATAAAACAGCCAGGTGTGGAAAGACTACATGAAAGAAACCACATGGAAAAAGTGGCTGATACTACTTTTATTAGAGAATTTGAAACAGCAGACATTAACTGAGTAGTCAACATGATTTTCAGTGATTTATGAATACTATGTTATTTTATATTTCAAAAGTTTGCAATTTTATCTTCTTGTTTCATTATAATGTATGAAAGCCAGCGCAATCCCTTGTAACACTTCAACACAAAGTCGGAGCTATTAATATTGCTATAGAAATTATTTTTCTACAAATTAACTTTTTATCCTGTACGAGAGACTACATACCAATTAGTCAAAACATATGTTAGAGATGATTTTTTTTTAGATTGTTTTTATACAAAAACTAAAAAAAAAGTATTTTGGGCATCAAATTCTAGCAAACCAACATCTGCTTTACTCAATAGCGATTCTTAGAATGCTTTTTACCAGGTAATTTAAATTTGGCAAAAAATCATCCAATAAAGAGATTAAATAATACAAAAGGCTTGGTATTTACAAAACAGCCGTTTGTGAAAAGACTGCATAAAAGAAACCACATGAAAAAAATGACTGATACCAATTTGTTAGAATATGAAACAGCAAACATTCTCTGGGTAGACTTACTAGTCAATATAATTTTCCGTGATTTATAAATGTTGTTTTTTGTATTTCAAAAGTTTGCAACCTTATCTTATGCATTCAATTATAAAAAGGAAGCCAGATTAATTCCTTATATAATGAATTTTTTTAAAAATTTGTGGATGACCATGGCAGCTGAACATCTAAATAAATTTATTATCCAAGATGAAACCACTTAAATAAAATGCTATTTTATCTGTGTTATGGGGCTTGCTGAATAAGCACTGATTTCACAATGTGTTCTAGAAGGTAGCATTAAGTTACACGAAATACACATTGCTCGTCTAATTACAATGGTAACAATGATGTAAGATTACTGAACAACTGAAACTTTATATCATTCTTGTTGTATAGCACTGATTTCACAATGTATTCTAGGAGGTAACAATCAGGTACACGACTCAATACACATTGCGCGTCTTAATTACTGATGCAAGATTGCTGAACAGCTGAAACTTTACATCATCTTGAAATTTCCCTCCCATTCTATTAGACTTATTGTTTTGCATAAATAATTCGATTCATGTAATAATGAAATAGCTTCATACTGTCAAATACTTGTATCTAAGGAATATGAAGTAAAACTTATTTTAAGTTGACTTTGCTTGATATTATTATTATTATTATTATCATCATTTTTTTTTTTTTATCTTTCCCTGTTTTAGTAATACATGTTTTTTACAAATGAAAGACTCAAATGTCTATTGCATTAGGCATGTCAAAAGGTATAATCTTTTTTTTAAATTTTACGAGAAAAAATATTATGCAGACCATTTTTATATTCTCTTTAAGAAAACTGAGATCTAAAACACTTGGTTTGGTTTTCAAGATGGTAAAACGTATGAAGAAAAACAATTAAACCAATATAGATATCTATTTTTTCAATAAAGTTGATTTAATCCAAATCTTATCGATAATAAAAATCATTCATGCATATTATCTTCTGTAGCAGATTAAATTACGAAAATGAACAAACCTCAAAAACGTATATAAAACAGCATTTACCTCGAATTTAATTTTCAATAATAAAATTTTCTAGGCGCTTCAATTATTTGTTTAGAAACGAAAAAAATGCGTATGCGATTGTGCTAACTTCTTCGTAATTACAGACAAAAGATAAAATTATTAATTCTGAATTCAAAAATTTTATTTTTTTAAAAATAATATTTATAAATCATTGAAATTGATAATGGCTTGATATGTGCGTTGCTCCTAATTCTAATCAAGTATTCCTAGCCTTTTTTTTCTATATGATTAGCTTTGTATAATTGCTTAAGTATCAAGACCTTGACGTTTACATGAACTTGTAACCATGCTTCTTCTTACCCAATGGCAAGCGCTCCCCTTGTGGCGTTCAGGAGAAATAGCCAATCGGAGAGGAGAAATAGCCCTGCAGACTCTCACCAGGAGAAAAGTTTATTTCGCTCACACTGTGTGTAGCCGAGTATTGGGCTTTCGGCTTAGAGGTAGAGTCCTTCCACGAGTCTATAATTATCTGTTTTTAAATGTGTTTTTGAGCATCAGCTTATTGAATTATACGGCACAGTATTAGAGTAACCATCATTCTCCTATGCACTGGAAAGAATGCCCCCTGTAGCGTTCAGGAGAAATGGCCAGTCAGCCTACAGACAATCATCCGGAGAGTATTTCGCGCATCTTGCGCGTAGCTGAGTATCGGGTTTTTGGCTTAGAAGTGGAGTCCTTCCACGAATCTATAATTA
This sequence comes from Caerostris extrusa, assembly GCA_021605095.1. Lineage (NCBI taxonomy): Eukaryota > Metazoa > Arthropoda > Arachnida > Araneae > Araneidae > Caerostris > Caerostris extrusa. The sequence continues at coordinate 33,548 of BPLR01006087.1, read as the reverse complement.
ATGCCTTTAAATATGTTAAATATTGTATGTCTCTAATTGTATGTGTGGTGTTTGTGCGTGTGTCAATAAAGCTGTCAGTTCTCCAACCTGTGCTTTATCTCAACTCAAACACACCCAGTTACAATCTGGTTGCCAAATCTGCACATTAAACATTTTGGTTAATTTCCTTCAGGTGTATTGGAGAACATACGAATGGAAGGCAAGGCTGTTATAGAGCAGAATAGAAGCAAAAATATCTTTACTAAATGCTTGTTTTCATAATTAATTTCATTACACTTGACATACAGATTAAATTTTAACTATGCGTCCTTTTTATTTCAGGTCTAGATGCTACGCCCCTTGTAGTGTTCCTGGTAGCACACGGTTTAATGGAATACACGGCCACTTTGGCCAAAGAAAAGATAGACCTCGAAGCCCTGATGCTGCTTACAGAAGAGGACCTGAAGGACTTGGGGTTGCCCTTGGGACCTCGAAGAAAACTGGCTAAAGCCATCCAAGACAGAAAACTGGCCATCGTCAATCCAGGTGATTTCCTTGACTCGAAATTATGAAGTCCTGGCAGACAGAGTTGATGAGACAGTTTCATGAAATAGTACATAGAGATGAGTTTTCTACACTTGATGGACAGAACTAACGGAAAGAACTATGATGCATTTCGTAGTCATCGATATTCAAAGTCCTCGATGATATAGAGACAACAGGGATGAACTGTGATAAAAATGTTGGATCTTATAAGAAAAACTTTTGATTGACATGCATTTAATGAGGGTGAAAAATTTTTTTTTTTGCTCAGGTTTATAATGATTGTTAAAGATCTTTATATTAAAGTTGATGATAATTAAAAATCTTAATATCTCTTTAAATCTGAAACGTAAATTTTTAGTTGTATTATAAATTGTAAAAAAGCAAACTAGCAAGGATATCATAGAAAAATCTAATTTATATATGTGAGCGTTTATAAACGTAAGAAATATCTGTAAACCTTAAATATCAAATTAAGATCTAGGAATGATTTTTTTTTAATTCAGACTTTTCAAAAAAATTTTCTACTTTATTATTCAACAACTGCTAAGAAAAGTTTTAATAATATAAAATAAAAATTATTTTTCAATGCAAATCTTAAAGTTCTTGCTGGATAATAAAGATAATTTAGTATAACTTAAAAAGGTCATATATTTTTTTAATTTCTTCTCATATATGGAAGATATATTTATATATGTTGGAATGTATTTCGGTACTATGTTATAATTATTGCCCTTCAAATAAGTCGCCAACGAAAGCCGCCAAATGGTGACAGTTATTTATAGTTTCCTGTCTAGAACTATAAGTGTAGTTCTTTTGGTGATCATCTTGGCGTCGTTTAAATAACGAAGGCTGTAACGGTAACAAATTACCAATATTTTAGTATTATCAATCAATCATTATATGATTATCTAAGAAATTTAGGAAGTAAGCAGTTTGCCTAAAAAACATAAATTAAATAAGTCTTATATTCAGTAAATAGCAACATTTTTTTTTTTACATTAAACAGTCTTTTGATAAATCGAAATTTGAATTACGATTCTAAAGATTTAAAATAACCTTAAAATTAAAAGTATTCAGAAAAAAATTGTGTACTATCACAAATTTTAAGATAACCTTTTTTTTTATATATATTTTATTTCTATGTAGATTTTATTTAAATAAGCAAATGATTATTGGGCATTTTTAAAATGCGAAAAATATATTTGAAATAAAATGATTTTATTGACAATAAATATCATTAAAAATGCAAAACCTTAAAATTAAAAATATTCATAATTTATATATAAATTTTAAAATAACCTTTTTTTTGTATCTTTTATTTCTATGTAGATTTTCAAATAAACAAATAATTATTGGACATTTTTAAAAATTATATTTGAAATAAAATAATTTTATTGACATAAATATATACAATTTTGTACTTATTTTTTAACAGTGAAGTTTGTAGATGCGTTTATTGTAAATATAATTGTATGCAAATTTTGCTAGCAAAATAATTGCATGTTCTCTGTCAGTTTTCCGTCCATTTGAAATTGTAGAATATCTTTTTTTACACACTGATTTATTTCCAAAGATATTTGTATTTTGTAATATTTTGTAAATAAACTTGATAATCACAATATAGACTTTGGTTGTTCTTATGATTACAATAAAAACATTTCATTTTTTATCCAAATTTAATTTATAATAAAAGGATTGTACTTAAAAATTAAATTTTTGATTAATAAATTTAATTTAAATTAAATTTTTGATTAATAAATTTATGATAAAAAATGAAACAATGAATTCTAAATTTTTAAATACTATACTATAAAACTAAATTTTTAGTACTATTAATGATTATTATGATGTTTGAACGTGATTCGTCTCTTATTCGTTCAATAAGTAACGAATTTTTGAACTTTAACCAAATCGATTATTTCGAATTTTAATAATAGTCGAATCGAATTTTTCATCCAGGCGAGTTCATCGAATAAATGACGATTTTAACGATTTTTTTTATAATTTTTAGTAATGATTTTTAAAAAATTGTTTTTTAACGATTAATAATTAATATAAAAATAGATTTTTAAACGATTTTTAAAAAATAAATCAATATTGATAATTGATTTTTAAAAACTTATTTAGTAAACTTTTTAATCAGATAAGTTTAATAATCACATCGGTACTGAAATACGCAAATAAAAATCATTTGTATCTAAAATATTTTTGTTTTAGCAACAAATTTAATTAAAACCTATTTTGTTTTTGCTTCGTCCTCTTTTTGATGGCGCCATTTTTTGTAAAACTTAATTTATAATGTACAAAAAAATATTATTAAATTTGTTTCATTTGATGCAAATTTCTATCACTTAAGATGTTTTATTTTAAAAACCAAAAAAATTTATTTTGAACTAATTTCAAATTTAAAAAAAATTTCGAATCAAGAATTCACCGATGTAACGTAATTACAAGGCAATCATTTAATCTTTATTTTCTTATATTATTTATTATATCCGAAGAATAAAAAAAAAAATTTTATTTTGATAATTAATTCATAATTTCATTTTTGCAAATAAAATATATCCAATGTTTAAATATAGAAAAAAATGTATCCTAATTTAAAAGAAAATTAAAAGGTTAATGATCAATTTTAATTAAATTTAACGATTCATTTTAAGTATTTAAATTTATTAACGATTTATTTTAAAAGTTGGTATACAAAAAAATGCTCGTGAATTCCAGTTATAAATAAATTTTCTAATAATAATGCATAATCATTAATAGTAATCATTTCTTTCTTATGCATTATTATTTAATGATTATTTGTGTATTTCAATAACTTAACATTGAAAACTATATAAAAAAAATTCCAAGTAAAAAAAAAACTTTTAGAATAATTAACTCGTTAAGAATTCAAATCATTAATTAAAAGAACTCATGATTTTTTTTTTTGGTGGATTTTATTAAAATTGTATATAAAAAATATCGGTGATAAATTCAGCATTTAAAAGAAAACTTTGAATAATTCAATAATGTAATACGATATAGATATGACTTGTAAAGATATGAGATTTGTTGTCATAATAGTCACACACCCACGTTTTTTATTGTTGTTTTCTTATCCCACTTGGTAATCAACAACATCTAGACCAGTAAAAGAATCCCATGTGGTTTCACGGAAGGAGGGATGGGGGTGTAGCTTCTATTGTGATGGAGCATCATAGGTAGAAGTCTGACTTAACTTCGTATCGCTGAAGAAGGAGGGCAGTGCCTTCCGTGAGGACTTTTAAGGACATCTAACCCCTCTGCCTATCGTATAGGAGAAAACCTGGAAAACTCCCACCAGGTAATCCAACTCAAGTGACAAGATGCTGAAACTCGGTAATCAGAAACATCTACACCAAGTAAAAAACCCTGTGGTCTCATGGAAGGAAGGAAGGGGTGCAGCTTCTGTTGTGATGGAGCATCCGTAGGTAGAAGTCTGACTTTGCTGCTAGTCGCTAAGGAGAAGGTTAGCGCCTTCCGTGAGGACTTTTAGGGAGATCTAGCCCGTATCTGCCTGTCGTATGGGAGAAAATCTGGGAAAACTCCCACCAGGTAGTCCGACTCACGTGGTAAGATCTTGAACATCACAAAGACCATCGAGTTTCCACGTTTTTTGAAACAATGTCTACCACAATGCCGCCAGTGGATTGAACCTCATGCTCATCAGCGGAACTCGTTGTCACTGAGCCACGAGTCGGGAATTGGTTTTTCTAAATGTTGATTATAGGATAGTCCACCAAATGGATTGAAATTCTCGTTTTTCTGCATTCTATACTAAGGCATTGTCGCAGTACACGGGGAAAGATATAATTTCTTGAACATTGTCTTGTATTGACATTGATGCGCATAGATAACGCTGAATCTGCTACATTTCTACATTGTTTAACAAATGATTTCTGATCAAAATGCTAAACATTTGAAAACTAAGATCACCATCTTATTAATATGTGAAAGATGTATTTTAAAATGTTAATTAACAGAAAATGCTGCTGCTTAACGTATGTTTTTTTTTTTTTTTTTTTTTTTTTGTCACTCAATACGTTTTTTTATTTTAATAAAACATTTACATCACTAGGTGAATAAAATGCTACCTCACTTTAACGCAATCATGCTACCGATCTTTCCAATCACATTCCTGTGTTTGAAAATAAATATTGAAAATATGGTCACGTCAGAGAAAAAAAAAATATTTTCAGAATGATTTTTTTAATTGGCAATTAGTTTCCCGCTGATGGCACAGATGAGTGAAAATTCACAATAAGATCAATCAGTCACGGCTGAGGAACGAGTTTTGACCTCCGATCGGAATTTCCTCAGGGATTTTTTTCTCCCCTTCCATCGTTACTTATTGGTTTCAGAAGGTTAGAAGAACATCCATCGTAAAATATCTAGGTGAATAAAACAAAATATTACGCTCATTCAAAAATTATTGGGAAATTAGTGAGAAATTGACATTTTTCCATTTTCAATTTTCTTATGGTGCTGCCATCTGTCCAAGTAAATATGAACCTTATAAAGTCCTCTGATTAATTTGACACTTTTATTCATAAGGTGGTAGCTTCTTTCGAAATAAGAATTTTCCAGAAAATATAGTATTTAACTTAAAAGTATAGTATATTTAAATAATAAAGATAATTATAATAATCGAGATAATTATAATAAAGAGATAATTATATAAATTCATAATAAAAGGGCGTAAAGGTGTATAGTACATTTAATATTTTTTGTTCTTCTTCATTGGCGCAACAGCCCCATGGTGGGTCAAGGCCGTCTGCTTACTGGCAGATTTCGATGATGTTTTCTTTTTACGGGCTGGGGTTGTCAGCCCTACGCCTGAACGATTTTGCAGTCATATGAGACTGGGAGGGGGGAGGTCTGATGGCCGAGTGGCTGGCCCTCTGGCGTTTGGTACCACATGTTTCGGGTTCGAGTTCCGGCAGGGCCATGGATGTTTGTAGTGGTTCGGAATCCACTTTAAGCAGTAGGTCCCAGTCTCATATGACTGTACAGCATATATTCTAATGATCTGGCAACCACCAGTATTTGTCAACAAAATAAATATAAATAATTTATACTCCCTATCAATGAAAGATGCAGTACACAAATGTAATATTATGAATTACTAGATGTTTTATTTTGATTTCTCATGAGGTTTGGTTTGGTTGGTCGCTCTACGTTCATCTTACGCACATTTTAGGCTAAACAAACCGGATCCTACAGTTTAACGTGGATTCTGAACCACCAACATATATCTATGCCACCGCCAGAATTCGAACCTGAAACCTTCGGTACCAGCGGCCAGAGCGCTAGCCAGTTAGCCATCAAGCCGCTACTCATGAGGAGAAGGGTTGCTATTGCTTCAAGAGGTAGGACTTCTACCCGTTTGTCCGTGGGAGGTATTTTATTACCTTCCTACCACTCTATGGAAAAGATGATGTAGGCATTCCCTAATCCGCCACCTGGGGACGCGCCCTGTAGGGATACAGGCCCCCCTCCCTAAGGACAGCTACTACTCCCACAAGATTAAGGATGAAGCACCACAAAAATATAAACATTTCTGCTGATGGCGTTGGAAAATATCAAAAATGTGGCAACTGCCCTGATGTTACTTCACATCGTGTCTTTGATTGCCCAGCTGTTGCAGCCACCATGCATTGTCTGGACCATCCCTCGGAAGAGGATTTATACTTCGAGCTGGCAATCAACATAGCCAATATTATTCGGGAGCACCATGACATTTGATTTTCTTGTACACTTCAAGGGATATGATAAAAACACAACTAGATGTTTTAATTTAGATCCTACCTTCCCATTATTGACCAACTTTATTGTAATACTGACAAAGAATTACGCCATTCATTTCGTAATTGAAAGATGATTTAAGAAATTTCAATTTCAACTTCAATGTTTGTTGTATGTGTTAAAAAGATTTCTAACGGGATATTTTGTTTCAAAAATATTTTCCGTTTATCAAAAATTTAAACAGACAACAGATTTATTCAACAACCATTTTGTTGTTTTGTTCTGAAAAATGCGCTCGAATCGATATAATTTGAAACCAACACGCAAAATGAAAAATAATTTAATAAAGTTACATTAAAATTCTATTTCTGTCAATATAAATTATTGCAAAATAGTATAATAAAATATGAGACATTTCTATGACACAGATATGATATCTTTGAAACAGTCTTTTCAGTCATAAATCATCATCATTCGACGCACAGGTACCTTGGCCATTTAATGGCCTAAAACTAAATCCGGCACAATAAGGTTCATTGCAGAAAAAACTTTGATTAAAACAAAAGCAGTGAGCATAGGTATGTCCAGTGTTAGTAGAAAAGAAATAAAACGCAGAGTAAAAAAGAATGGCATTATTAAAAAATAAAACAATCAATTAATTTAAAAGGAGCTGCATTTTTCAAAAGGGTTAGAAGTATTTTTAAATTATAATATTGTCAAGTCCTCCAAACATATTAAAGAGGTTGAAGATTTCTGTTAGTACATACATGGCTTTTTGAGCTGAATCAGCGGTTAGGTTAGTATTGCTAGTATTATTAGTATTAAAATTTTGATGCAGTTGTTGTGAGGCCGATGGCGTAGCATGAGAGATTTTGGGGGTTCCTTGCAAAAAAATTTTCAGTCATAAATACTAACAAGTCCAAAATTTATTATTTTTAGACATGGTAATATTAATTTTTTTTCTAGAATTCAGCACGAAAACGAGGTATTATTTTATAACAGCAATAATTTTCAAGTATACTTTGACAAATTAATCAGTGTAAAAGTCAAAATTCTTTATAAAATGAAAAAAAATAATTTCATCCATGATTTGTTTAATTCTCCGAAAGTATTAATGATTCTTAAATATTTGTGGATTTTTATTATTATGGAAATTCTTTAAATGCGATTGATAATATGCGAATTGTACTTAACCATTTCTTTCTCAAAAATACGTAAAAACAACTTCTTAAAACACAAAACAAATTAAGATTCTTTGGATTAGTGTTGAAATGGTTTTGTCTAAACTCTTTAATAACAATATAAGTGGGCCTGAATGGTCGAGTGTCTAATGCTCTGCCTCTCGGTGCTACAGGTTTCACGTTCAAATCCCGGCAGTTTGATTTGTCGCTCTACGGTCATTTTGTGCACAATTTGGCTAAATAGGCTGGAACCTACAGTTTAGCGTTCGAGTCCCAGCGGTAATAGTTTGAAATCCACTTTAAACCGTAGGTCCCGGTCTCATATGACCGTAGAGCGTCACAGTACCCAATCAGACTTCTCACCCACATCATTCCCAAACTATAAAGGGACAACTCAGCTCTAGGCACAATGATGTGGTGTGTGTCTATTATATAGGTAAGAGCGTTGTCTTGAGGTTTCGTCAGTCTTTAGCCCTCTTGGTTCCCAACTAAATTAAAGCTGCATATTACCCTTAGAAATGCCCAGTCGCCTGCGACGGGGTCTTCTGGACCTTTAGTAGGCTTTCCTGCACCAGGGGGATTAGTAACAACAACAATATAAGTAAACATAAACGTATATTAATCATTTCCTAAATATGTGGGAATTAAATTAAATCAGTTTTTTTTTTTTTGGCATTATAGCATGTTTGGATCCTTCTTAAAAATCGTTACTTTTGTTCGAAAAATAAATAACTAGGTTTGAATTCTAATGAAATTTCACAAAACTTCTATGTTAAACTTTGGTATTTCCTTGTAGCATTATAAAATTCTAACTTTTTCGGTATCGAACATAGATATCGTGTTTCGTACCTTATTTCCACTGCCGGAAACTTTTAAATCAAGCCTGTGTAATCGAACATTAGCCTGCGAAGAATTAGAACACATTTCAAAGCTGATCCAACGAATGCCATTTCTGGAAAAGACTTTGAACACACAAAAAGGATCCAACGAGTCCTGGAAACGATTCGAACCACCAGCTGCCGCTGAATCAACATCATTGCAATCATTTTGGAAGTCTCACTTCCCATGGTAAACACGAGACTCAATCGCAAAGTCCGTTTTCATCTGGCGGTAGAAATGTTTTTAATTGGTCTAGACACGTTTCGGAAAGAATGCGGTTAAATTTTTAGAACAGATATTGGTTCAGCAGCTGAAAAAATATTCAATACGAACTGGAGATTAATTTTTCGCACTTTAACAGATGAACCTGTAATACACAGCTGGGTGATTCGAGTCCTTATATGATTCGTACTGTTCGAATAATTTTCCCTAATTATTCATTCTAAAAATTAGTCTGTTCCGTTATTTGTTTACAAAGTATATTCTAGACCAGGGATGGCCAACCAAAATGATCTTGCGGGCCACTTTGGAAACGCATCAAAACTCCGCGAGTCTCATATAAAATTATATATCTATTAGATTTAGACCCACTTCAGACATTTTTTGGAGTGAAAATTGAAACACAATGAGTCATTATTTTTGTATTTGCTATTATTCTTACATGTAAACATAGATAATATAATAATAATGACACTAAACGCACATTGTAAAGAAATATATATAACCTAAAAATGAAAAAAAATAATATTATATAAAAAAAATATATACATAAAAAAAATTTTATATATAAAAAATTTATATAAAATAAAAAATGAAATGATTAAAAAATATTTATTTCACTAGTGCTATATTTGTTTCTCCGCTCTTTCACTTAGCAAATCGATCTCAATTTGGGTATTTGCACATCGTAATGGGTGTTGCAGGTTGGCTTTCGCTATGTTTAAGATTGTTTTGCGTTTGGTTAATTTCATTTTAGAAAAAAAAAAAAAAAAACGATTGGCAGGTGTAAGTTGAACCAAATGCGTTAACAACTTCAACTAAGAGTCTGGTTTGCTCACGAGGCAAGGAATCACGAGGGCTGAAGACTGACTAAACCTCAAGACAACGCTCTACAACCATATTAGATCGAGACCTACGGTTTAAAGTGGATTTCGAACCATTACAAGCATCCTTGGCACCGGCGGAACTCGAACCCGAAACCTGTGGCATCAAGCGTCAGAGAGCTACATTCGGCCCAACGGCATTATTGCAAACACTGTTTTCAAAAAGGAGACGACTCTATTTCGTCTTTGATTTTTAACATCTTGCCTCGTGAATCGGACTACCTGTTATGAGTTTTCCGGGTTTTCTCCCATGCGATAATGTCCATGGTCCAACATGGATTGCAGTGACAGGGAGTTAGTATTATTGGAAATGGGAGACTTTTACATATGTTGTAATGATCATCATCGAGTGTCCTTGTTTCTTATAAACAGTGACTACAACGCACGCCAGCAATGAGTTCGTGACTGAGCCTTCTTACAAATTAGCTACGAGTGTTATCATGACGTAATTATGGTGCACTTCAATGTGACGTCATTCTCAACATAAACAACAACTAACCATAATAATCCTTCCAGAAGGTCAGACTTTTAACTACGACTGCTCCATCACAACAGAAAGCAGCCCCTAATGAAAATACACGGGTTCATGGTCTTGGTCTACATGTTTTTGTCGACCTAGTAGGATAAGGTCTCTGTCCCGTAGGTCTCGGTCTCATATCTGTAAGAGCGTCACGGAGCCAAGTCAGACTTCTACCTACGGGTGTTTCATCATAACAGAAACTGCCTCCTTTTTGTCCATCCATGAGTAGACTGCTCGTGGCGTGTCCGCCCCGTGCTGCCGGGCACTGAGGATTAATTATAACAACAAATTTACATACAAAGATTTCAAGAGAATCTATTTCTTAAAAATATTACCCAGGAACATCCCATAGAACACCCTTCCGCCCGTAGAACTAAAATTATAAATGTATATTAATTGACTAAACAGGGTATTTTTTTTAAGAAGTATTCATTCATAACTATATTTTGATGCATGAAAATCAATAAATTGAGAATTGGGATAAATCAATAATTTTAATAGATTTCTTGCCACATTATTTATCTATGAAAAAAAAATAAATAAATCACTGACCAAATTTGAAAAAAAGTTTATTTTGCTGTGCACCATATTAGTTATTAAAAAAATATAAACCTTCATTAATTTAAATAGATTTTACTTTTAAAAAAAGTTTAATGATAATTGGGGAAGGATCTGATTTTCTGATGACACTTACATTCATGTCTAGAACTAGAGATTTCATGGTAGATAAACATTTAGAGCTACAAAAAAAAGCTATTTGTCACATTTATCTAGATTTCTAATTTACTTATGCTCTTCAAACCTAACTAGAGCGCTAGTTGACAATTAACTACCTAAACCAAGTGATAATAGGCATTATTAAGTGTGTGTAATTAGTAATAAACAATCTCACGTTTCTTTTTTTTTTTTTTTAAAGTCTGACCTTGAAAGCCACATAATTTCCGACCTTACTCAACAATTTTTTTTTTTATTAAGTTAGTGAACCGCATACAGTTTGATTTGATCAAGCCAATAACACGCCTGAATGGATTATTTGATGAGCAAAGTAAATATCTTCCTGAATAATAAAAAGTCACTTTGAATACTGAAATAGAAAATCCCACGCAAATGTAAGGAAAGCGTTAAGAAGACTCGTCGGTATTTTGAAATTAAAATGCATAATTAAATTATGAAGTGATCATTAAAAAATATGAAGTTAAAAGTAACGATTTGTAATTTTTTTTAAATTTTTATCAGATTTGTAAATCTATTCCATTATGAAATCACTCATAAGTTATTTATAACCAAAAAATCGTGTTGCTTGTAGTATTTTTAATTATTTTAAATTGCCGTGTTTGTATTTAATTTATGCATACCACTTCAAGTTCATTTTTTGCACACTTTAAGCTAATTAGACCGGGACCTGCAGTTTACGAACCACTATTACAACTACACCACATCACTGTGACATCTGAGTTGCCCCTATACAGTTTGGGAATAATGTGGATTAGAAGTCTGACTGGGTTCTGTGACGCTCTACAGTCATATGAGACCTTGACCTATAGCTTAAAGTGGATTCCGAATCACTACAAACATCCATGGTACCGCCGGGATTCGAACCTGAACCCTATGATACCAGAGTGCTAGCGAATTGGCCGTCAAGCTCGCCGCTGAACGGAGAAGTAGCTAAGCTCCATTTGCATATCGTATGGGGAAACAACCCGAAAAATTCCGTCAGGTAATATAATAATTGTAGAGATGTTTGCCTTTCAACGCCACAGTTTTCGGGTTAGAAACCTGGCGGTGCCATAGGGTTTGGTTTGGTTTGGTTTGTCGCTCTATTGTTATTTTCTGCACACTTTGGGCTAATTAGACCTATTGTTTAACATGGATTCCGAACTACTCACAAACATCCATGCCACAGCCAAGATTTGAATCTGAAGCCTGTGGTACCAAAGGCCAGAGAGATAGCCAATTGTCCATCAAGCGGTGTTATGGATGTTTGAAGTGTTTCGAATCCATTTTAAATAGTAGGTCCCTGTCAAATATGACTGTAGAGCATTGGAGATAATGCTGACAACCCTACACCGTAAAAAGTAACCACCTCCCTTTTCGAGTCTACCTGTTGGAGGAGGGCCAGGGGTCCAACATGTTTTTGTAGTGCCAGGGAGTTTGTAGATGTAGTGTAGCATGATTGTAGATGTCAGACTTTTTGCATATGTTGTAATGATCGTCATAAAACAGTGAATACAACGCACGCCAGCAGGGAGTTTGTGCCTGATCCTTCTTGCAAATTAGCTAAGAGTGTTTATCATGAGTATTTACGCAATTATCATGCAATTGGAAGTGAGGTCATACCCAACTTAAACAACAAGCATGTTGCGTATTTAATATTATACGTCTACCATAGATGAAAAGGATTCTCAAAAATCTATAAAAAAAAATAATTATCTTTCGTTGTGATTTTTTTTTTAACTTGCAGATATATGAAATTATTAAAAATATAAAATAAATTAGAAACAAAGTTTATAATTAAATAATAATTAAAAACTGAAATCTGATTTATCAATCACAAATTTCAATTTATCATGTGAGAACATATTTTGTTGGACAAACGCGTATGGAAGTATATCAATGTTTAACAACCCAAGAAATTTATGAAGCAATTGGTGAGAATCCCAACAAGACCCATCCAATTCAATAGCGGCAGCAATATAAACACAATGTATTAACTCTAGAACTTTATGATAAATCAGTTGTTCAAATATTACAAAAAAGCACTACCCAATTCTAACAGAGAAATCTGTTAAGTGATGGTTCAATTAACTTTTATAAACATAAACTAATCCTTAGACGCTATTTTGAGGATACTGAAACATCTGTTTATATTTTTGAAAGCCAAACAATTCAAAGGAACTACAGAACACGTGACTTTATATGGGTCAATCGTTAGATTTAGCGACATTTATTTCATGCCAGTTTTAAAGCCCGCATAAATAAAATAACTTGAAAATCAAGGTTCATTTTAAATTAAAGTTTTTGAAATAAAAGTTTCTCATGTTGCACGAAGAGATTAATCCGTTTTAAATATTAGCTAATACACTAATTTTTTATTTTATAGCCTCACATTTTAGAGACGTCACAGATCTCTAACCAGGACAACATCATGTTCACACATTATAATAGCTATAAACTATTATAGACTTTTTCTGTAGACAATAAACGATTGTAAATTCATTCATTTATAAATTGCTTTTTTATTTTACAGGGTTACAGGTTTAGCACGAATTAATTCGATTAAATACTCGTATAAGCCAATGTGAAGGAATTTAAAGACATAAAAATATTTTAAATAAATTTTTAGTCGATGAAGGTATTTCAAATCTAGAATTTAAATTTGAAAATATTTAATAAATTAAAAAAATTTATATCACTAACCTATTTGACTTCGCATGATAGTGGCCCCGACTTTGGTGCTTCAGGTTCGAATCTGGGGGAGGCATGGATGTTTGACTAGTGGTTCGGAATCCCTATTAAATTGTATTTACCGGTCTAATTAGCCCAAAGTGAGCAGAAAATGACCGTAGAGTGACAAACAAAACAAATCCTTGCATGATAATCTTGTCTATTTCTTCATTTCCTTTCATTAAATTTTAACTAGCTTATAATAATAAAGACAATCTGTATATTTTCAATAAAAAAAATAATAAATGCTAGTAAATGTTCTGAGTATTTTTTCCACACACTGAAATAACTTTTTTTCCCATCATTTTTTTCTTACCATTTTTCATTTTGTAATAGCATGGTACATCCACTACTGAATTAAAACAGTTGTGTTCATTTTTTATGCCTCCTAGACCTTGGTAATGTGCAGAATAGACAAGGTTTGAATTCGCTAGGATCATTGCATGATATGCAGGGTAGTTACGATTGAAAATCCTCCATGATATCCTTTATCCCTTTATCGCAAATTGATGAGCTGTTCGTTGTATACATGGGAAACCTTTTTGGGTAATCCTGTATACTATCGGCCTTAATTTAGGAACTCCGTTAGCCAGAAAGGGAACAAAATACTTTTTTTTTCAGTAATGTATAATTAAATCCATTATACGAATGTATGTAATAAATTGGCAGCCTGATGCCTGAGTGACTAGAGATCTGGGATTCTTTGCCACAGATTCTGGTTCGAGTCTCGGCGGTGCCATGGATGTTTGTAGTGGTTCGGAATCCACTTTAAGCCGTAGGTCCCGGTCTGTTATGACTGTAAGAGCGTTGGATGAAGGCTGACAACACTACCCCGTAAAAAGAAAATCATTTCCTGTACTCGAAGTCTGCCGGTAGGGAGACGGCCTTGGCCCAACTTTCGCTGTAGTTTCAGGGAGTTAGTTATGTAATAAATTAATGGTACCTGTGATTACCAATAGATAATATATATTACCTTATATTGCATAAAAACTTTATTCAAGATAAACATTCAAATGTTTTTTTGTCTCTTTTATGCACTTGTTCCTATGATAACACAGCAACCTGGTGGTCAATTGGCTAGCGCTCTGGCCTTTGGTACCAAAGACTTCAGGTTCCAATCCTCGTGGGGGCATGGATGTTTGTGAGTCGTTCAGAATCCACGTTAGGTCCCGATCTAATTAGCCTAAAGTGTGCACAAAATGACGGGGAAAAAAGTGAATCTTGTTTTCTCTCAGCAAGCCTCTTAACGTGTATAAACGTGTGCATCCTTTAACGAAAACATTAAGTTTCCAAACAATGTCCGTGAATCAAAGATTTTTACTCATATTTAACTTTACTATCAAGGGGACTGAATGGCCAAGTGGCTAGCTCTCTGTCGCTCGGTACCACAGGTTTCGGGTTCGAGTCCCGGCGGTGACATGGTTATTTGTAGTGGTTCGGAATCCACTTTAAAAAAGTAGGTCCCGGTCCTAATAGGATCGTAGAGCGTTGCGGGGCATTGTTACTCCGCGTCCGTGGCTTATCTTCAAGTGACACGCGCCCCCTGAGTAATGCAAAGTGAGTAACGTCTGTGCAGCACTTGCCTTAAGGCATTCAAAGACCAAGCTGTCTGTGTTTTCCAGCTGCATTAGAACGAAAAACTTTGCTGTCAATGCTTTTGAATCTGGGCAGCAACACGTATTCCGATCAAGGACGCAGATATTTTCCAGATGATGCTGTTGCTAGACTACTTTTGAATCATTTCTTTGCGTCATTCTCTTTTTCCTTGTGATTTTTCATTTTCATTTGCTTTGTACTCTATAAAATGCCAAGTTATGGTTGTGTTAATAACCCTGACTGTTTTTATTTTATATTTGGAGAAATTTTTTTTTATCAAGAAACACCAAAGGAGCCTAACGGAATTTACGATAAAGGTGTATTTTGCCAACAAAGGGATAAAGCTTGAAGGTCAAAATTCTTGGACGCAGCAGAAGATATGTTATGTTTTCTTAGAAGATTGAAGGAAATCGTCACAAGGAAAAAAAAAAAAATCTGTCAGGTATTCCTAAGGTATGGAGCATCCTATAGTCTGTAAAGATGTTTTTATGGAATGCAAAAACATTAGACAAGTGCGTTTAGTTGACCCTTAAAAATATTAATCTCACCCTTGCTCTTAAACTTGAACCTTAAAGCATTTTGGAAAAAACAATTTCAAACATTTTCTTTCAATTTCACAGTAGCAAAATTTAATAGAAGGACCTGATGGAATAGCGCTCTGGGTCCGAGTCCTGGCTGTGCCATGGTTTTTTTTAGTAGTTCGGAATCCACTTTAAGCCGTAGGTCCCGGACTACTATGATTGGGGCCTGAGGGACGAGTGGCTAGTGCTTCTGACGCTCGATACCACAGTTTTCGGGTTCGAATCCCGGCGGTATCATGGATGTTTGTAGTAGCTCAGAATCCATTCTAAACCGGAGGTCCCGGACAGTAGACCGTCACAGAGCCCAATCAGACTTCTTCTCAATAATGTGGTGTGGTGTAGTAGTAGTAGTAGGAGGAGGAGGAGGAGTAATATGACTGTGGATATGGCGTACAGCTGATAACCGTACCCCGTAAAAAGAAAATATCTTCTGTTTTAAAATCTGCCAGTCAGCCATGGTCTTATATGGACTGTAGTAAAAGTAGAACAAAATAGATAGAAAGCATTTTTGTTAACTGTGATATAAGAAAAACAGATGCAAGATCATAACCTTGAAATTGTAATTAGCTCAAAAGAAAAGGATGTATAGCACGTATTTAAAGAAGATGATTTTAAGTTTCTTAGTAACCATAATTGCGAAAACGTAATTCAAATTATGTTGAGAAAATTCGAATATGAATCTGAAAGCTCATTGTTATAAGAATCAAAAAGCTCATTTTCTGCATTTACATTTTAATTTTTCTTCCCTGAAAATCTTGATGTGTTAAGAACAATGTAAGTTTAGATAAACTTACATTGTCCTTAACACATTGATAGAAAAACCGATTGATAGAAAATTGTCCGATTGATAGAAAAACGATTCTGAGGTCAGTTGGGATGAAAATGTTGGAAGATTACTGCTGGTCAATCTATTGAGAAACTCAGCATGACGGAAAGAACTACACCGGCTTTTACCGATAAAAAGTTAAAAAGAAATACAAACCCTTTGGATTATTATAGAAAACAACAATACTTTCCCCAATTTTTATCATCAAGATGTTAAAAAAAAAAAAAAATTGTAAATATATTTTAATTTCGTTTCTTATGCACCTTTTCATTTCACTGCACTGGATTTTAACATTATAAAAGCCAAAAAATTAAAGCCGAAATAGGGTAGATTATAGAAAAGCGATTGAATAATTGAAATAAACTGTCAGAAAAACACAAGAAATATTTTAAATTATGAAAAAGTTTAAAGGTAATATTTTTTGGTTGGTCTGTGTAACTGAATGCTGAGCTTAAACTGAAATAATTAATCCACTACTGAAATTGGAATTGGAATTCCGATAAACTAAAATGTTTATATATAAGCTTGACTGGATTTTATGTATATGTACAAAGGATAACAATAACATACACCATTATCTTTTTAATTTGTTTTTTGTTTCATTAATGATTTATATTATGGACTCGTTTTTCCATAATTGTTTACAGTAAGAACAAAGTAGTTAAGATTGATTTTAAGCAATTTGCGTTTTTATTAACAAAAATCGTATAAACAACTTAAACATTTGATAATAAGAGTCATTATGACAAAACTGATTGGATGGAATAATAAGTGAAATACTTCAATTTCATTTTTAGTTCATTCTTCTCGTAGTTCTATGCTAATAAAAAATGTTAATAGATTAGTTATCTTTAAAATTAGGAAATTTTGTTATTCGTAAAAAAAATCTATTTATATAGGTAATTCAATAATTTTACTTAATCTGAAAAATTAATGAAATTTAGTCATGATTTTAAAATTTATTTTTGATAATATTAAAGAGCCGTAGCTTTTTCCCCTAATTTTCAGAAATGAAAAAAAGAAAGCTTCGAACTTTTTCTCGTTTCTTTTATAAAAAATCAACTAATGTACATCATTTCTTTTTCAATTCCTTCTATTAGCTCACACTCTCCCTATATATATCTTGTTCAAATTTTCAATCGTTCATAAAATGCTTTTTATTCATTCACTCAAGTTCAAATACATAGTGGATGACACTGGATGTTAATACAGTTTTTCAAATATTAATTCAGTAATTTAATTAATAATTTTTAATACTTTAAATAGAGTTTTAGCAGTTTGCAATGAAAATTAAAAATTTTTCTTTGTTGACATAAGTAGGAATTGACTTTAAATTTTTTTTTTTTTTTATATTACTTGTTTTTTCAGTCACTGGTAAAAAAGGAAAAGAAAACATTTTTTTATAACAAGTGTCATTATTCGCAAAGATTGCCTGCAGAAGAATCGATTACTTGAAACATTCCATACATTATAGTATATCAGGCGTTATTATTGAAGAAAGTTGTATGTGTTACTTCGAAATTCTAAATTTATTCTTGAAATCTTTTCCATCGAATTCCAATCGATAATTGAATCTTCAATTTCAATACAAATATTTCGGAAAAAGATGGTAAAATTGGGGTTTGAGAAATTTTTCCTTAACTTCTTTTTCTTGCAATTTTTTAAATACTTTTTCGGAGTTTTTCAATTTTGTTATGTTGTATAATTTGGAAAATTAAACGAATTAGAATTATTATTAAATTAAATTTTCCTAAGCTTTATTTGAATAAAGACGTTTTTTATCTGTTTGTGTGTTGGTAAATGTAGGAATAAACGTACATCATTGATTTATATGTTTATTCAAAGTTTAATTTTCTAAATGATTAATCTTGAAATAAAAAAAAATGGTGATACGATAAAAAATGTTTCATTTGCAGTAACACATAATTCCGAACATTTGCTTCAAACCGTTATAAATTAAAAAAAAAAAAAATTAAATAACTACTGTAGTTTTCTAAAACAGCTCATTACAATGCTAAAATTATTTAATAAAATTTTAATTAAACTTAATTAATAAAATCAATTAATTAATAAACATAACTTAATTAATAAAATTAATAAAAGTAATTAATTGATTGATAATTAATGAATAAAACTAATTATTTGATAAAATAAACTTAATTAACAAAATTACTTAAATAATCTAATAATCTTTCTAATTATAATTTCTTTCAAAATATATTGCAAATTGTTGCTTTTTTCTTTTTACATATTTTGTATATTCAGACAAAATACACATTATGAATTCTTTTGAACCTTTAAAAATAATGGTATTTTTAAATTATTACCAACAATATAATTTATTTATAATTTTAAATCCCTACTATAAATATATTATTTAAAAACAATAACAATTTTAAAGTATATTTATAGTAAATTATATCCCATGTTTATATCTCTTTGACTCATTATAAAATTTTTCATTCATTTTCCTAAACATTCTGCTTGAGAAATCCTTATAAACAAAAAAAAAAAAACAGGATTATATCTAATTTTATAGATAGTTCTATAATGTATGCAAAATTTGCAAAAATACAGTTCAATTATCTTTAGTTAAATCTAAAATAAAGTAGACGTAGAGAATAGATGACATTAAAGGAGCTTGCAATTAAAAGATCCCAAAACATTTGTTAAAAAAAAACTATTCATTATTTATAATTACTAATTGTTAGTTGTTTTTTTAAAAGCTCTGTTTTGTATAATTAGAGTTTTATTTTAAATGTTTATTTTTAATTATGAACTAATATTGTGCCGATATGATATGTACTTTATGATGTCCACAAAAAAAATGCATGGGAAGAAAGAAGTCATTACTTTTTTCTTATCCCACTTGATAAACAACAATATGTTGATCAATTGCAAGAACCCATGTAGTCTTATGGCAGGAGGGTAAGATGTGTGTGTGGGGGCAGCTTCTGTTGTGATGGAACGCCCGTAGGTAGATTGGTTTGATTTGTCTCTACGGTCCTTTTGTGCACACGGGGGCTAATTAGACCGGGACCTACAATTTAACGTGGATTCCGTACCACTCATAAACATCCGTACTACCCCCAGGATTCGAACTTGCAGCCTGTGGTACAAAGGTCAGAGCGCTAGCTAAAATTTGGAATCAGGCCACCCCTGTAGGTAGAAGTCTGACTTGGCTTTGTACCGTTGACTTTTTTACGGTGTAGAGTTGTAGCAATTGCGCCCGGCAGTCACATTAAACCGAGACCTACTGTTTAAACATTATTACGAATCACTACAAACATTCTTGGCACCGCCGGGACTCGAATTCGAAGCCTGTGGTACTGAGCACCAAACACTCGGCCATCAGACCCCAGAAGTCATTATTTAACACAGATTAATCTCCTCGCGCAACACGAGAAACTTACATTTCAAAATCTTTTATTTAACGTGAACACTGATTTCCCAAGTCTGAAAATTCACGTGAAATATGTGTTGTTCAGACTGACGATTTGCCAACGTTCTGTATTTCATTTTGAATTGTTTGATTTTCAGAATCCGAGCATGTTTTTTATCACAATTTACACAAAATAGTGTCCAAGGATCAGTTTTGTTAATGAAAACTAATTGAGATATCACTTATAATTATATATTGAGGCTCCATTGAGGAAATAAATGTTAAAATATGTTCATGTTGTTGTCGTATTCCTCATGGAAGGAGGGAAAGGGGGCAACTTCTGTTGTGATGGAGTACCCGCAGGTAGAAGTCTGACTTCTACTCCGAATCGCTGAAGAAGGAGGACAGTGCCTTCCGGGAGAACTACCTCGCATTTGCGTATCGAATGGGATAAAAGCCAGAAAACTCCCACCAAGCAGTCCGACTCACGAAGCAAGAGGCTGACCATCGCAAACGCCCTCGAGTCTCCTCTTTTTTCGAAACAGTGTCTCCAACAAAGCCCCCAGCGGACTAATCCTCAGCCCTAATGCCTACCAGCGGCGCACGTTGCCACTGAGCCACGAGTCGGGCAAATATGTCCATGCATGATAAAATTGAAATTCTTAAATGTTTCTTTTCATACTTCTGCATATTATTTGCTATTAATGGTGAATAATTCAAATACATATATCTGGTAATAAAAATTTTAGTACTTCTTTAAAATTTTAAGTTTTATTAAGTGCTTCTAGTACAAAAAAAAAAATCAGAAAACATTGGTTTTATTCAACCAATGTTTTTATGTTATTGAATACGTATTTTATGAACAAATATAGCGGTTAAAATTTATATTTGATGGAAGTTTTTAATTGTTTTGAGTTTGCAATATCCGAGTATTAGCGAACCTTCTCCATTTCCACAATAACTGAATTAATAAAAAAATTATAGTTAAAAAAAAAAAACTGAAAAACACGTTTTTAGAGTTAATCAAACTTTTTTTTTCCTTTCTAATGCGGCTGGCAAACACTTAGACAGCTTGGTCTTGGATGCCTTAAGGCAAGCGCTGCATAGACGTTACTCACTTTGCATTACCCAGGGGGCGCGTGTAACTTGAAGATAAGCCCCGGACGCTGAGTAACAATGCCCCGCAACGCTCTACGATCCTATTAGACCGGGACCTACGGCTTAAAGTGGATTCCGAACCACTATAAACATCCATGGCACCGCCGGGACTCGCCGTGCCGAGCGCTAGAGCGCTAGCCACTCGGCCATTCAGACCCGAGTTAATCAAACTAAAAAGTAAAAAATAGTTGTTGACATAAGAATAAAATTACTGACGAGAAAAATGAATGTCACTGTTCTAAAAGCGTGGGGTGCTCGATATCAATCGTTATAATTTTTCACTAGTTTTATTCCGAAATGCAGAGTTAGTTTAAAAATGTCATACAAAGCACCCCACGCTTTTAGAACAGTGACATTCATTTTATTCTTATGTTAACAATTATTTTTTACTTTTAGTTTGATTAACTCTAAAAGCGTGTTTTTTAGTGTTTTTAAACTATAATTTATTTTTTACTTTTTGGTTTGATTAACTCTAAAAGCGTGTTTTTTTTTTGTGTTTTTAAACTATAATATTTAAATAAGGTCCCGGTAAGGATGACTGGAACTACTGTTCTTACAATAATTTAATTGTGAGTAAAACAAAGGCTAAATGCGAAAATGACGAGCCAGCCGAGATTCGAACGCGGAATCTCCTGATCCGTAGTCAGGCGCGTTATCCGTTGTGCCACGTAGGTTTGAATGTCTTAGATACTTTCATTCTACATGGGTTAAATTGCTCTTCATAAGTTCAAATAAAATCACTCATCCTGACGATCCTAATCATGATGAGATAATAAACTTATCAAAATATTTTAGTGTCGTCGGTCCTTGATAAGTCTACAACGTTTAAATTAAATCTGATCTCTTGAAATAGGGCGAAATCGAGCCCAAAGAGTCAGCCACAAACAAACAAACGTACAGGTGAAACTAATAAAAGCGTATTAATTATTAAAAAATTTACATTGCTCAGTTCAACGGGAAATACCACATTTTAATGGTATAAAACACGAATCTGTCACCAAGCAATCCGACAGTCAAAGAGCGACAATCCTACATATTAGTTCACGTCCACTATCGGTGCTAGTAGAATTAATCCGTTCATTTGTTTTCAACATTGTATTTGCATTTGATACATCAAATTAGTTACCATAGCAACGAATTCAATTTCATTTTGCTTTTTTACACAAAAAACAATTGCCCTTTTAAAAACATAATCGAGGAAACAAATAGTGGTGATAAGGTTTAGAACACTTTTGAATTAGTTGATGGTAGTATGATGTGTTCGAATAGGCATTTATAAAAAAATAATAATAACCCCAGAAATGTTCCATTACATGGTTTAGAATGCAGTATTCCATAAAGTGATCAAGAGGACATGTCATTTCGCAGGAATCGATAGCCTTTCCAAATGCAGTGCAGGCCGCGCCCACGCCTGCAAACAATGACATCACCTGATATCTCCATCGTCATCCTCCTCCCCGAAAGGTCAACCCTTTCGAACTCGCTTTGTGCACCCCATCCGCTTCCGGTTTCCGACTTCGAAACGACCCCGGCGTGCATGGACAAAAAAAAGCTATCAATAGGAGCACCACTTTCCGCAACAGGACCAAAGCGTTTTGTTATTCATCACTTTTTAGTTGAACTTTCCCAATTCATTTTTAATGGGTGTTTTTTTTACTTTGTTCTTTTGGTATAATTTTAGTGACAGAAAAGCATATTGATTGTTGATATTGACCAGTGAATTACAAAAACTTTTATTTCTATCTGAAATTGAAATGGATTTTGGAAAATAGGACTTTAAATGTCGCCCAACTTCAAGAAATAACAAAATATGTATTTAAATAAATTTGCCGGAGAAAACAACAGTTGAGATAAAAATAAAAAATAAAAAAAAAAAAATTAACTAATAAGACCCAAAGTTACCCAGTTTCAATGAAAATGTGTATTTTTTTTTGCTTTGGTAAATTTAATTGAAAAAATCCGCAAAAAAAATTTCTCAATAAATAAATTTTATTCAAAAAGCACTTCACATGAGCAAAGATAAATAAAAATAAAATACGATTGCACATACAAATTTTTTTTAAATTTTTATTTCTAGAACGTCATTAAAATAATTTATTTTTAATCTCCTCCAATCAAATATTTACAAACAATTAAATATATAATCTATATAAGTGAAAACACACGATTTTTTTTACGACAGTTTTAGAATATTTAATTTTTTTCTACGCTTATTTAAAATTATATTTCTATTTAATATAAAAGAACTTATTAGAATTTTTTTGCAATTTCCGGTAATGAACAAAAAATAACTAAACTAAACTAACTAAATTAATTAACTTAACTAAATTAATAAACTAACAGTAAATTACTTAACTAACTAAACTAAATTAATTATTTACTAAAATAAATTATTTTTAAACTCGTCTAATCAAATGTTTACTTAATTTAGCAGCTCGTTGTGTCAAATGGAATACTTTTTTTTTAAGACAGTTTTAAAAGAATATTTAATTTTTTTATTTACACTATGAATATAATAACTAAACACCCTGTGCCACTTCTACAATACTATTGATATCTTAATTATGAACCAAAGCCGGTCCCTGAAAATAAACTGTTTTTATCTGACGCTCCTAGCGTTCAGCTCGTGGTCTCGAGATCTCACCGCAAACCTACTTCCCGCGCTGGACCACACTTACTAAATCACAGTTACCAGTTATAAAACCTCTCGCTAAATTATTATTTAAACCTTACAAATCAAATATTTACAATTAATTTAATATATCCATACAAATGAAAACAGACGATTTTTTTAAGACAGTTTTAGAATATTTAATTTTTTTGCTCCTATTTAAAAAATACAGTTTTTAAAAGAACTTACTAGAATTTTTTATTGCAATTTTCGTATAATGGACAAATACTAACTAAACTAAATTAAACTAACTAACTAAATTAATAAACTAAACTAAATTATTTAACTAACTAAACTAAATTAATTATTTACTAAAATAAAGTAAGTTTAAATTCCTCCAATCAAATATTTACAAATAATTTAATATATCCATACAAATGAAAACAGACGATTTTTTAAACTAAAACAGTTTCAGAATATTTAATTTTTACGTATATATTTAAAAATTACAGTTTCATTTAATATAAAAGAACTTATGCAATTTTATTATCCAAATTTTCGGTAATGAACAAAATAAAAATCAATAAATCCTAAAAGCAAAATGGATCTCAAAGTATTATAGTTTTCTTATTATTTATATAATGAATGATAATTCATTTCTGATTTAAATTATTTTAATTTCTCACAAGTTCTTTGCGAATATTAACAGCATGCTGATAAAAGCAGACAAGATATTTCGAAAATGGTAAAATCGCAGAATAGGCGCATTTGGGATATGGCGTCAAAAATAAATAAATATTTTTTTAAAAAAGTCTTTTCGCCAAAGTGCGCCAAATCACGGTTGCGATTGGAAGTGAAGTGAATTGCAAACAATATCAGAAAACTTGGTTACCGCAAAGTTTTTGTATTAATACAACTGATAAAAGCAAAAACAAGGAATTACTATCCGCATTTGGCAACTTATCTCCCAACTGGTGCCATAAAAAACTCGCCAATCCCAACTGCTCCTATTTTGCGATTTGGCCAAGAGTTTTTTTAGAGTTATCTTAAATGAAAAAGTATTTAAATGAAGCCCTTCAGTAGACCGAAATAGTGTGTTAAATTATCCCTTATCCCTTAATCCAATCCATGGCATTAATAATAAATTCGAAGTTACCTATTCCAACGTATCCTATAAAATCCCACATCATAATAGTTTCATCGACGTGTTTACCGAACCCTTGTAAACTGAATAATTTTCGATTTTCTTCAAACCATAATGCAACTTCTAGTAACGATTGCATTGAATTGGCTTTCATGAGCAAATATAACGTCATTAAAAACCTTTTAGTTAGATTTCTGGTAAATGAAATTAAATTCACGCCATTAATAAAGAATTTCTTTTTTGCCACTTGGCTGTTATATCTGGCTGAGTTGTTCTTTGAACTTGCATATAACCCATAAAATTCTTACATTCTGTTTTAAATTTTGTTGCCGATAATCTTACCTTTGCATTTATTTTTCGAATGATGATTCGCTTTATTCAACAAGACAGCTTTATTGGTCTCCCAAAACTTGATTTATTATTTATTCTATAAGATATTTTATAACTAAAAAAAAATTAAAAAACGGACCAAATGGCAAAATAGGAGCCGTGGAATTTGGTGACTTTTTTTGCGGCTCCAACTGGGCAATAAGTCGGTAAATGCTCTGTAACTTGGATTTCTTGTACTGTTTGCAATTCACTACACTTACAATCGCAACTCGTTACTTGGCGCACTTTGGCGAAAAGTTTTTTTTGCTGCCAAATCGAACGGCCCCAATTCAGCAATTTTACAAAAAAAAAAAAAAAAAAAAAAATTAATATAAGCCTGATTTTAAGACATAGATATATTACAATTGTATAAATAAATGCTGGATAAAAAAAAAAAAATGAATATTCTTAGAACTATTTTTGTTAATGTGAAATATTGTGACAGAAAATATATTTTTAAATTACTGTCAAAAAATTAGTGTGAAGCACATAAATTTGATCAATGGTTAAGTTAAGTGCTATGCGAACACTGTGTGATTTATTTATTCTTAAAAATGTTTAAAAATATAGTGAAAGGTTAATAGTTATTCTCTCATATAACGCTTCCTCTGACCTTTGGTACCACAGGCTTCAGGTTCGAATATTGGCGTGACATGGATGTAAAAAAAAAAAAAAAACTGTCCACCATAATACCCCACCCTTATGATGATAGTAATTCCTTGTTTTTGTGTTGTATTTAACAAAACTTTGTAAACTTGCAATTAAACAATGAATGCCAGATAATCCGTCACATTTTCCATGAATTAACTCGTTTTTCAAACAATGAAATTAAATTGCATTGTATAGCAGTATAAGCGAACAATGAATCCCATGCCATTTTTTTTTTTTTTTTTTTTTTGCTGGCTAATGTGAATGCCAATGCTAATATGCACTAGCAGATATTTACCTGGTGTTGCCCGTCTACATAAAACAAAACCTTTTTTTAGTTTTATTAGGGAAACATATCGTTTGGCAAATTGCAAAGCAAAAATTATTCTGAATAACTATTTATAAATAAAAAGAATTTTGAGACAAACAAAAATACACTAAAAGAACAACACAATCACATATACTTCAAAAATTTACCCTTTTAATTTCAGTTAAACTTCTAAAGATGGAATGATCAGAAATGAAAAAAAAAAATAAGAACTAAATCAATCGAAATAAAAGTTATGGACAAAATTTTCACCCCCCCCCAGATTGTGCCAAGTGTAAAACAATATTTTTGTTTAATTGATTGCGAAAAGTATTAGATTAGGATAAAGATATTAATAAATGGTGCTCCGCTGGCCATTAGCACTTTTTGTTGTAGACACTGTTTCAACAAAGCCGCGAGGAGACTTGATTGGTGTTTGGGATGCTCAGCATCTTACCACGTGAGTAGGACGAATCTTGCCTCTTGAGTCGGACTACCTGGTGGGAGTTTTCCGGGTTTTCTCTCCCATACGATAAGCAAAATCGGGGTGTTCCCTTTAAATTTTCTACCAGAAGGAACTGCCCTCCTTCTTCAGCGACTCGGAGCCAAGTCAGACGTCTACCTACCGGTGCTCCATCACAACAGAAACTAGCCTCCCCCCTTCCCTGAGACCACACTGGTTCATGGACTTGGTCTAAATGTTGCTGTCTACCAAGTGGAATAAGAAACAAAAAACATAAATAGTGAAACATTTTTTTGAGACTTTCGACTACATATCAAATAAAAGAAATAAGGAATTCAGTAAAAAAAATTAGGTCGCTAAATATTATAGTTTTAAATTATACTGGAACACATACACATATCTATCATTATATATAGATTGAAATGTGCTGAATAATTAATGAAAATTTTGTTAAATGAGAAATTTCTCCTAGATATAGGAAAAAATGAAGTTAACCCTTTGCACTCGAGGGCTCGGAGCGGAACCATTTAAAATTTGTCTTCAAGCTCGAGGCTCCTTCGCTACGGAGATAATGCAAATAACAATATAAATAATGCATTTCTTTTTAATGTGTATATCAAACTTACATGTGAATATGATCTTTCACGAAAATCGCTTCGAGTTGCTGGTAAGACGAATGAAAAAAAAAACTTCAAGTGCAAAGGGTTAAAATACGAAAAAAACCTATACATAAAAGAGTTTACAAACATTCCAGGATTTTTGCAGCAGAGGAATGAAATCATCTACATTGCAATCCAATTACAATGGATTGCAACCTTCAAAGCTTCCGCCAGATTTGTCCACTTTGGGTGGAAAAAACAGATAAATAGCTGACAAAATCCGTCAATGGCGAACATGGAGGATGTCGGGTTTTTGTTCAGCACACGAACGGTGGCGGATAAAGCACGCCTTCAGGCGGGGTGGAACTCTTTGGTTTTTGTATCCTCTCCGAATACACAGCGCAGTTTCCTGCTAGTTGGAAAGGCATTCTTTGCCCAAGGTCAGATTCATGGCTGCAAAAAATGAAAATACGCAATGCATACTAAAACGAGCGTATTTAGTTGATTTTATCTAAGCTACACGATATAAAGTTAATAATATTAAATCACGGATTTTGTGTTGATTTATAACGACGAAGTTGTGTTTCCTAGCACTGGTGCCTCAAATAATTACCTCCAGGTTTACAACATCATTGTATCATTTATCATTTATTTTATGAACCAATGGATCGTTCATCAATTTTAATAAATACGTTATACATATAAATATAAAGTTTTCAATTTAAATCACGAAGCCACATTGATCGTTCACCCCAAATAATTACCTCCAAGTTTATTTAATTATTTACAACTAAAGTTACCACACTGACATTCCTCACAGTATTTAATTATACAATTAATGACATCTCAACACAATATTACACGATGCTCATCTGACCTACGCATCAGTTGACGTTCATATCTCTTTCAGATACTTAGCGACAACTGTAAAAAATAATTTTAAGTAATGAATTAGGTCAAATAACAAAATAGAGGCCATTGAGATTTGGCGACTTTTTGGGTCGCCAGGTGGGCGATAAGCTGCCAAATGTGACAGCCTGTGTTTCTTGTGCTGTTTGTAATTCACTTCTCTTACAATCGCAATCCGTTACTTGGCGCACTGTGGCGAAGATATTTTTGACGCCAAATCGCTACGGCCCCTGTTCTGCGATTTTGGTCATAAATTAAATGAATGTGGATATTAAAATCACACAAAAATCGACAGAAACAAGTAAAAATTAATCAACACAAGTACACAATAAAAAAGATGGCTGATAATTGCACAAAATACACTTTTAAATTCAGCATTGATTTTTCTTTTAACTATCAGCACAGTTTACACTAAGCGTATCACAGTGTCATTTTTTTCTTCTTTATAATAAAATTTTGCAGTAGAATACAATTTTCTGACAAGACATTGGTCAACTATTAGGTGTTTTCCTTTTCCCTATAAAATCACATGTAAAGATTGATACTATTTGTATCATTGATTCTGACCTTATTACGAGGCCTTTATTAATGCCAGTGATCCTTCTTTGAGGCAATTTTTGTGACTTTATTTATACAATGTACTATTTCTTCCAATAAAATGTATTATCCCATCTGACATTAGAGTTTTTTGCATAACGTTTTCTTATCGTCCGGTATTTTTTTCTCTCTGGCGCGCATGCTCATAGGAAATTGCGCATGCGTATCTGTAATGTTTCCTATGAGCATGCGCGCTAGGGAAAAAATACCGGACGATAAAAAACGTTATGCAAATCTTTGTTCTTGTATTTACTCATTTTATGAGACAGTAACCGAGACCTTCTTGCGGTTTATAGCTTGGATTACGTTTGCACATTGTGACAAAAGTTGCTATCACTCTTTAAAGTTCTGCATCGTGTATATATAGTTCATTCCAAGTAGTGAAAAAAAAAATATCCGAGACAGTACTCTACGCTCCTAAAATTTTTAGTAACAGCAATAGCAGGCAAAATCGCAGAATCTGGGCCTCTGGGATTTGGTGTCAAAAATTCTTTTCGCCAAAGAGCACCAAGAAAAAGGTTGCGATTGTAAGTGAAATGAATTGCGAACAGTACGTGACATGCTGATTATGGAAAATTCTGACAATAATTAACATATTTGGCGACTTATCGCTCAATTCGTGCCCCAAAAATATCACCAAATCACAACTGCCCTTTGATTTGCCATAATTGCGTGGATAAACTAAACAGTTATGTACTGATGTTTGAAACTTTTTAATTATGATTGCAAAATCTCGCATTCAATTAACAGAAATTGTTTTTATAATGTTTTAAACAAAATTTTAGATTTCACTATATTCATAATACGAAAAATGTAGTTGAAAGAAAATTTGATGATAGTTCTCCCCCTCTTCTCATCCCTAAATATGATTAGCACAATTATTTGTTTAAATGAAGTTTCGTGCTGCATCTACTGAAAAATAATATACCACACACTACGTCAACAGATATATTTAAAGAATTACATTTAGATTTTGTACAATACATTCAATCCATTTGAATAAAATTGTAGTAACAAGTAACCCTATTTAAAGAAATCCTGCTATATAAAATTGTTTTGTGATTTTTATAAATTTTTGAACTAAAAATCTAACTAATATTATTTAAAAATCTTTTGAACTAATTTATAAAAATTTCAAAAAATTTGTTTAATTTTTGAAATTTTAATAATAAAAATAAAATATAATCACTATAAAATTAAATTAATTATTTCAATAAAAATACCAATATTTACAGAATTTCTTTTTTGCTAATATTTTTTGTTTTTATATCTTTAAATAGCAATTGCGATTTATTGACATACGATTCTTTTGATAAAATAAATATTATATAAAAACGAATAATATTTTATATAGCATACATAAAATATCAAAAATCTCCATTCTTAAAGTATTATTTAAGTTACACAGTAACTTAATATCTAAACACGACAATTAATAGTAACTTAATGTATGTTACACACTAGATGGCAGCACCAAGTGTGGGCATATCACCAAATGTATGAAAGAAATTAATTGCCAAATTTGTCCAAGAATTATTTGTATGAAACCAACCACACTTTGCACGAAAAGAAAGAATTAATATACATTATCCATATTATAATTTTATATAAGTTTCAGTTTTCGCCCTGATAAGAAAAATAATTAACAATTACAGTAGCAGCAATAAATGAAATAAATTGAAAGTATAATCAATTCCTGTACGAATATTGAAATTAACTGCTACAAAATGTGAAAGTTTGTATAATGAGTAAACAATTTCCTTAAAATTATCAAATTAATTGATTTTATTGAATTCATTTTAATATAGTGACATGCATTCAAATTTGTGATTCTCGATATACAGTTAACAAAATTTCATGCAAATATGTAAATAAATGTTTATTTTTAATTTATTGGTACATATTATTGATTACCTATTTTTAGTTAAATCTAGTTATGGTTTATTGTATTAAACGGCTCTTTCTGTAAAATGGCATAAGAGTGTTGTACAAGGCAAAATCATAACTAAGTTGGTAATATAAAGAAATAAAGTCTTGTTCTCGAATATGAAAAACGCTCTCAATAAATCACAAGACAGCTATTAGTTTGTTTTAGTTATTATATAATATTATTTGTTTTGCCTGAACAAGTTACGTGCATTAACATTAGGAATCTATCAATATTTTGTTGTTTAATTATGACAGTTTTAACGAGACAGATTCTTTAAAAAATAAGCCTTTTTTACATTGATTTCATTTCGAAGAATTTCTCATCAACATGAGTCTTGGATTTATTTTTTGCAACAACACTGGTTCTTAAAAAAAAAATTTCATTTTACTCAAATCCGGCTTTCAATTATTGTATACTGTCTTTTTACGAACAATCAAAAAAGTAAACCACAGCTCAAATGAAATAAATCCAACTACATTTTTTTTTCAATTTTTGGAATTATTATATGTCACATATAATCAGAAAAAGGAATTGATAGGAATAAGACAAAGAAGGAAAAAAACACTTTATTACCTTTTATTTACATATTTTCAAAAAAATAAAAGTAAAACAAACCAAGTAACACTTATTCAGATCTCATAAATTAGTATGGGAGATTTTTCTGCATTTTTAATTTCCTAGATAGAAAGAGCTTATATTTACAAATACTTCTTCACACAGAGAAAATGCCATTTCTCAGAAATGGCATTCAAACATATTTATACACAGAAATTACTACATTTCATAAACATAAGTACATAATGAGAAAAATAAAATAAAAGATGGCAAAGTATAAAGTTCAAATAAGAATGTTCCATTGGATATTTAATACTCGTGGTATAGAAAGTACTGACTTCAAAGAAGTAAAAAATAAAATCAATGTATTTGAAGAGATAAACACTTTGCAAGACAGGCAGAGATGGAATGGCAAGTTCGTAAACTGAATGAAAGGAGGTTGACTTCAATAGGATGAAGGCTGTTTAAAAAGTTTGTTGCTTTCTAAATGATCATAGGTGCAGAACGATCGTTGGTGATAGTTCTTCGCAGTTTCACGGAAGAAAACATATTTTCTCTAGAAAGAGAAGAAAATAATGAAAATAATGAAGATTATTAACAAGATGATAATGAAAAATATCATAGCAGTTTTATCTGTTTAGAAATTGTCTAAACATAATAGAAATCCGTTATTATTTTTTGAATGATGCATTATATAATAAAGGCTATATTAAATTCGATATTAAAATGCAAAGAAAAATCAATTTTCCTAATAATTTTTTTAAGTTTTATTTTCTATATATGCTATCAAAAGTTTAAATATAAATTTACATGCTTCTTAGTAGTGTTAAGAATCCTTTAATTTCAGTTTAGTTTGAAAAACAAATAAATGAGCAACAATTGAACAAAAATTGTGTTATTTTATATAAAATTTTAAATGGCAACTATAGATTTTCAAGAAAGATGCTTTAAAATTAATTAAGTTATATATATATATATATATATCATCTATTTTCTATCTAACAAGACAATGATATTTTTAAATAGAAATGTAGGATGATGTGATTAATATAAACAGAATAAAGAATATAAAATATATTTTTACAGAAAATTTGTTGTAAAACAGACTGCTATATACAAATATCAGTCATTTATGTAAATTTACAAGGGAGACAACATCTTGTATTTAGTATTCTTGAATTAAAATAAATGTAGAAATTTTTGAATTTTTAACAGTACTAACATCTAACAGTCTAGGAAAAATTTTAAAAAAAAATCATACTTTTTCAAAAACAAATTTACCACAATAATGAAAACTATGATACTGAAACGTATGTGTAAACTTACAAATAAAACAATTCAAAATGAAGTTAAATAAAATATCTAGGATTAGAGAATTATTTTCAATAAAATCTCTCACTATTAAAGACAAGGTTTTTAACACGATAGTTTGAATTCTTATTTTTATTTTCTTCTTGAACTCAGTCAAAACTTAAGTATGATTTCAAGTTGTTATGATATCAAAGCAAGAATAAAACTAATTATTTCAGGCACAATAATCTTCGCCATTAATAATTCAATTTAGACAAAAGATGTCTAGCATTTAAGAAAAAATGAGAATGTCTGGGATGCTCACTTTGGTTTGATATCCTCGTTGGCAGCGTCCCTTGGCGAGAATCCTGGCGAGGTTGGCGAGAGGAGGGCTGGCAGCGGCGGCGGCGGTCCATCGTTGCAAAAACCGCTGTCGTTACTGGAATGGAGGGACATTGGGGGTAGACGACGGGGCAGGATCCTGACCAAGGGGTCGCCTGACGTCATAGGAGCGCCTGCGGGAGAGGTGGGGGAGGGGGTGGGGGAGCCACTGACGGATAGGCTCTGGGTAGGGTGAAGAAACTTCCCGGGAGTCCGCATGCGCTATAAAGGAAAATAAATACGTATTTTGAAATCAATCTAAAAGTTACAAATATCTCATAGTTTAATTATAATATCCAGGAACAAATGCATACGAAAACAAAAATTTATATTGTAATTTAAAAATTAGGATTATCATAACACTATGAAAACGTAATTTTTAATAACTTATCGTTAAAAATGAAAAAACATGAAATTTAACATGATGAAATTTTTTTTTTTTTTTTTTTTTTTTTTCCTCTAGTCAAAAGTTTTTATATATAAAAGTAAAGATTTAAGCTTATAAAATATCTCTTGTATCTATTATTAAACATGAAACAAGTCAAAAACTAAAGCAATCCCAGAAAAAATTTCATAAAGAAAATAATTTTAAATATATGCAAATGTATTAAAACATTGAATTTTTTTTTTAAGTACTTGAACACAAATTTTTTTTTTAAATTAAAGCTGGGAAGATCAACGTCTGAAAGATATAAAAAAACGCACTAATTAATGAAATTATAATAAAATTATCTTGAAAAATTATGTATATTAAATCATATTTTTGTCTCCACATTAAAAT
>BPLR01006085.1:0-69793 GCA_021605095.1 Caerostris extrusa | reverse complement strand
GCGTTACAAAACTACTGGAATCAGCCGAGAATGCAAATTTATCAGAGATAAAGTTTTGTATCCACAAATAATTTTTATCTTTGTCAGAACTATTTAAGTTTCCATTACTCAAAATAATATAGCTCATAGTAAATATGGCATTCCAATTTATGTTTCTCAAAACTAATGAATTCAAATCCTTTTTGGATGCTAAAATGCGTATAATTTTAACTATTTTATCGTCTCTGTTTTTGTTCTAGAATTTGAAAACTTTATTTAAAATGTTTCACACAATCTCAATACTGAATGAACATCAGTTATATAATTTATTTTCAAAGAAAAACGTTACTCCGCCTACTACTTAGGTCCTGAAAATGTTTCGTTTAACTTAATGCTCCGCGCATTCATTAATATCTCGAAATGAAATGTCTAGGATTTTTATCATGGCATTGATGTTAAAAAGTACTTCAACTAATAAAATATGATTTGCAATGGCATCCATTAATTGCATTTATTTGCAGTGAAATATGTCTTTCTCATTTATTGAGGAAAAATACACATTTGAAGTTTAAAATTACATAATCTTCTCTACGCTGAAAGAAAAAGAAAATTATGCGGAAAAGAGAAATTTTAAAAGCGTTCCCCACGCGATGAACAAGGAAAAAAAAAGTACAATAATGTATCTGTACTTAACAAAAATGTCAGTCAATTATCCAATTACCTAACTGTGACAAATTAATAATACAAGCAACTAGCTATTCTGAAATAGAATATATGTTGAAGAAGACTGAAAGAGTGTGTTTTGTTATTGTTTTCATAAAAGATGAAATTCAGTGTTGACTATAATTATGTGTAAGCGTCTTGTATCAAAATAAGATTGCTCGGGTTAACCCGATCAGTTAGCCTGATTTTCTCCTATAGTATACTCAAATTAGCGATGACAACTACGCTTAAAAAACCATTTATAAGTAATGCTTCCTCGCAGGTCTCAAACCCTGTATGGAAGATTTTGAATTTTTCAAATATTGGGTATTTTAACTTCATGCCATTTAACCCTGAAATGTTATTGTTCTAAATTTAGTGTTGGTCCCATTGGGACACCGTAATTTGGAATGGCCATCTTTTAGATGGAATATAGTCTTTTCATCTTCTTCCTGAAATCCAGCAAAAGAATTTTCAGGTGTATGAATTTTTGGTTCATGTCCAAGCACAGGTGTGGGAACTTTGGGTTCAGTGACGATTTTGGATTTCGAAACAAGTGTTCTCAGTTTAGAAATTCTTCGTGCTATCCATCAAATCTTTCCTTTGCAATCATCGTATTAGATTGGATAATAATAAAAACCAGGCATTTAAAATGAATTTCATCCTGTAAGAATATATATATTTCCAATAAAAATCCATCCAATTAGAATTGAAAACATTTAATAGAAATCATAAGGTTGGAATTGACTGCACCCAGCAAGTAGTATCCAATTATAAAGGATATCCTCCAAATAGAATGGAAATTATAATGGATGCCATCCAAATAGAATTAACATGTCCCAATTACAATAGACATCATACAATTACATGGGATATCATTCAATAGAAATCGTACAATCAGAATGAATATCATCCAAACAAAATGATAAACATTGACCAGTTAAAATGGATATTATCCAATAGAATGACCATTGCCCAATTAGAATAGACATCATCCAAATATAATTAAAAATCATCCAATTAGAATGGATATCATCCAAATAAATGACCATTTCTAATTAGAATGCACATCAATTATAAGGGATATCATCCAAAAGAAATGACCATTTCTAATTAGGACATCATCAATTAGAGGGATATCAATAAAATTTCTAATCAGAATCATCCAATTAGAATGGATATCATCCAAAAGAATGACCATTTTTAAATAGAATGACCATTTCTAATTTGAATAGACATCATGCAGTTAGAATGGATATCATCCAAATACACTCATGTCCATAAATTAAGGATAATGAAGTTCAGGCAAAGAAAGAGACAGAAGCAAAACAAATTTGACTTATTTGTAAAGTCTATTTATTAAACAAAAAGGTAAAGGGCAAAAAGATGCTATATGTTTGACATAATTAATAAAATTGCGATTTTTACTCCCTGGAGCAAATTTCAAAAAAGAACCTATTTACAAAAACAGTATTACATGGTTAGTATGATGGTTAATATGGAGTATATCTCCCGGACGATGCAATACAGGCCTTACAACGCCTAGGCATGCTGAGTATCAAATTATCAATCTGATCTTGGAGAATATTACACCACTCATCAAGCAATGCCCTCCGACGTTCCGGTTGACAGGTGGGATGAGGTTGACGGGCTGCAATTCGTCGGCCAAGCATATCCCGCACATGCTCTATTGGTTCAAGTCAGGTGAGTATGCTGGCCAATCCATACGGGTGATATCCTCCAATTGAAGGCATTCGTCTACAATGTTTGCACGGTGAGGACGGGCGTTGTCATCCATAAACCGAAATTCAGCACCCATGACGCCCGAAACAAACGTACATGTTGTTCCAGAATGACATCCCGATAGATGTGGCCTGTACATGCAGGTCAGTTCTGGAACCAAGAATAATTCCTCCCCAAACGAGCCATCCTGCACCACCGTAACGGTGTCATTCAATGATGTTCTCTTGGTGGTAACGGGTACCTGGCGCTCTCCATATGAAAGTCCGGCGAGAATCAGACTGCAAACTAAACCTGGACTCGTCGGAAAACATCGCACAAGACCGTTAATTAATCGCAAGCGACAGTGAGATGACACTCTGGGCGATTCCAAGTTCCTCGGATACTTCCAGCTGGGTACTTCAACATTCCAGTCGTCCAATAATTCTACCACGTAAAAAATCATCCAAATGCTTCCTTTGTGCCATAATATGGGGTTAGTGCACTGAAAGGCTTTTAAAGCGCTTGTGAACAATTTTACTTCTTTGCCGCCATTCCTTATATACCTTACACTCTCGTCATTGTGACGTAATATCCGCTCCATCTAGTGGTTTCCTGTAATTTGCATCTTCTTCTTCAAGGTGTGTGTGATAATTCTACAGGTGAAATTTTTATTTTAAACTTCAATTTCTGTGTGATTCTGAATTATCCTTTTATTTATGGACATGAATGTAGAATGAACATTGCTCAGTTAGAATGAATATCATCCAAATAGAATGAATATTGCCCAATTTTAATAGACGTCAAACAATTATAATGAATATTGCCCAATTAGAATAGAAATCATACAATTAGAATGGATGTAGTCCAATAAAAATCATTCAGTTAAAAAGAACATTATCCAAGAGGATCATTTAATTAGAATGTGCATCATCCAATAGAAATAATCCAACTAGAATGAAAGATGGATTTCCAGTAAACATACTGTGAATGAATATTCTTCGTTACTTTACATCTACTACTTAAATAGTAAATGTAGAATGAAGAAGTGACTTAAACCGAAAGCACGCTAGGATGATAAGTTAAAAATTTCATTCACTCAAGTGCCAAGGCGCTGTCTTCATACAAGAAGCAACATGTCTTTCAAATGATGAAAAAAAAAAAAAAAAAACTTGTGCTAGGTGAGTCAGAAACTTTAAAAAATAGGAGCCCAGAGAAAAAATGTAAACATTATTTTCCCTGTTTTTAGGTAGAGTTGGCGATCAAATGTTTACATTCAAATGTTTCTTTAAAAATACAAAAT
Organism: Caerostris extrusa; assembly: GCA_021605095.1. Classification (NCBI taxonomy): domain Eukaryota; kingdom Metazoa; phylum Arthropoda; class Arachnida; order Araneae; family Araneidae; genus Caerostris; species Caerostris extrusa. The sequence continues at coordinate 66,090 of BPLR01006085.1, read as the reverse complement.
ATCATGTTAGAGTGTTACAAATTATATTAGATGAATGTTTGAATGTGGCGAAAGTTTTAAAGTTATGTAGAAACAGTTTACTTCAAAAATATGGTTTCCCAAAGTTATATAAGCAAAAATATATTTCAGACATTTAAAAATCATTCGTTGTTGCATTGCGTTTCATATTCAACATTTATGTAGTTATTTTCATGTGCCAAAAATACAAAAACTACTGCAGTTGGCCTTCACAAAACAAAAAATAAATATTTTATTTAAGTATATATATATATATATTCGCATTTCTTGTCTGTTATAATAAAAAAAAAAAAATCTAAAGAAGGTCAGTTTTAATAAGATAAAAAACGAAAATATTTTATAATTGAAAATGAAATATGTTTAATAAAACAATATTTGAACCAACGTATTACATATTGATTTTCCATAATGATTTTTTTTTCCGTTACTGTTAACTATTACTAGACTGGTTTCCCTGCCAAAATAATATGTTTTGAGAGATTTATGTTTTTATTTGTTTCAAATTAATTCAGAAAAAGACCAATATTTAAATTTCTTAAAGGATAGGATTATATAGAATACTTGTCAAAACATATGTAATTCATGTGCATCTGCATAAATTTATAATGTATAATAAAAAAAAAAAAATATGGAAATATTTCAATATATTTGGTTTGCCAGTAAAAAAAAAAAAAAAAATTATAATTTATTACATTCTCAACGAATTAGTGCCCAGACTTAGCATGATATATATTGCTGCACTGGGATTTTTTCAACTCCTTCTATTAGCTCATATTCTCCCTACATATATCTTGTGAAACATTTTCAATCGTTCATAAAATACTTTTTATTCATCCACTCAAGTTAAAATACATTTTTTCAAACTTGTAGTGGATGACGCTTCAAAATGTTATTTTTTCGAATATATTTGTATGTAATATGTTAATTTGTATGTAATATATTTCGAATATATAATGTCGAATATTTTAATACTATATTTGATATTACCTTTATAAATATGAAAGATAAAAAGTGTTTCTAAAATTAATTCTCTTTATGACATATTTTGTTGTGTAAGTTTTGAAAAAAAAATTGACAATTTTCGTTATTGTGTAGGCTATACTAGCTCTTCATGTGTTTATTCTTTTCTTTCTATTTATTCTTTATTCTTAAATGTTTATTCTTTTTCTTTCTTTTTATTCTTTGTATTTAAATGTTTATTCATTTTCTTTCTCTTTCAAATCCTTCTATTAGCTCACACTCTTCCTATATATAACTTGTTCAAATTTTCAATCGTGCATACAATACTTTTTATTCACTCAAGTTCAAATACATTTTTTTAACTTGTAGTAGATGACACTTGATACTAATGCAGTTTTTCAAATATTAATTCATTAATTAAATTTAATTAATTAATTTTAATTTTTTTTTTAGATTTAAGTTGCATATATCTACCAAGATCTAAACTTTAAAAATTGACTGAAAATTATTTATAAAGGACTCTCTGCAATATAGTGAAAAAAAAGTAGGAATTGACTTTTGTTTTTTATATATTAAAGTGTACAAACAGATATAATTAATTCTTTGTATACGGAAAGAACAATAATATTTAATCCACAAAAGACTTAAACTATTTAGAAAGGGAACACGGTATGTTGAAAATTATCAAAGTATCGATTTCTTTAAATTATATTTAAAATAATATATAATGATTTTTGTAACTTGAATAATGTTAGCAGAATAAATATTATGTTCTGATGTTTTGATTTATTTTATTTAACACTTAAAATTTAAATTGATTTATTCTCAAATGTTTATTTCTTTTAACATAAATGTGTTTAAAATACATTTTTTTCTTTTTTGTAAGTTCAAAAACATATTTGAAATTTTTAGTCTTTTCTTATAATGCATGTGATGATTATGTGAAGGGATTAAAATTTAAAAATAACTGAGTTAATTTAAGAATTACAAAAATCATAGCTGATATTTTTTTTTTTTTTTGTTGTAGGCATGCAAAAATAGTAAGAAAATAAAATAATAATAATAACCTTATTTGTATCAAATTCAATGCACAACATAGTGCAAAAAAAATAACCAAAAATATTTTGGACGCCTTTTTCAAAAGTTATGAATGTAATATAAACAATAAATTTAATATATTTCGTTATTTGATATATTTTTATCAATATTTTAAATGTTTGAAAAATTTTTTGTTTTAATTTCATATAGTAGATAAACAAAATTTTGAGAAGTTTTGTTCTACTTATTTACTTTCTTTATAATATATCTAGATAATTTGCAACTTTGAAATTTATTCTAATAAACCAAAATTAATGAATGTCATTTATATACATTCGCTAAAGTGTGTACAAAAGATTTAAATTTATGAAGAGTTTCAAACATTCATTACGCATATCGTATAAAAACATTTTTTTAATTTTTTAATTGTAAAAATAATTAAATGACATTTTAATTTACTCTACATACTATATTTACAATATCTGAAAACATTAAAAAAATTTTTTTCTTGTTTAAGCTGTATTTTATTTTAATAAAAAATTCAAAATATCCTATTTGAACATTCTTCAAATACGTATTATGAAATTTTTAAAGATGGCCGAAAGCTAACAAGAAGAGCCAACAAATGTTATCAGGAATATACACACATAAAAAATAGACTAAGAATTGAAGTTATATCCAACAAACAAAATTTAAATAATTTAAAATTTCTGAACAAAACACGATTACAGTAAATTGAATAACAAAATAATGGTGTTATGTAGTTTTTTTTGTATTGTAAAAGAATTCTAACTTAAAATATTCCGTAATTTAAGAAAAATATGTATAAAAAATTTAGAGATCTTGTAGTTTTTTTTGCTTTATTGAATATTCCAAAAAATAAGAAGTCATTGAATGTTATCAAATTTGGAAATGAAAATAAGAACTTGTTTACTGTGTATCTTGAAATTCAATTGAATCCATTTGGGGAGATATGGTAGTACAATACTAAGCATTGTAAGGAAGTAAAAAAAAAAAAAGGCTATCGAATCAATCAATGTCAAAAATTCTATAAAATACCATGGTTTTCTACTCCAATTCTATTGCATAGAAGGAAGTTTTTATCGTAAAGGATAACGTTTTATGAAAGGCGTTTTAGAATCCGCATAAAAATTACATCAAAAACTGAATCCTAAATACACGATTGTTGAAATATTGCATTGAGAAATTATGTCGATTATACAATTATAAATGTATTTAAAAACGAAGAATTTGTTAAAAAGCCTAACAAATGAATAAAAGAAAAATAATAACTCTATTTTTAAAACAAATCCTTTGAAACGCTATCATTAAATCGAACAAAATGTAAACTTAAACATAATTAAAATTTAACAACAAACATAACATAAAAATTATAGTATGAAATAATATAAAAATCAAAATTTAATTTTTATTGGTTTTCAAGCTCAACTTTGGGATAAACAGTTTTGCTCCTTTCTGTGAAAGTTTTAATAAATAGAATTCGTTTAAAACAGATTTTACTGAATATTTAAAGAACTATATGCCAAATGTATATATAGAAATAATCAGAAATTAGGAATTACAGTCAATTACTAAAGGGTAAAAAGGATTTGAAGTAATGAATTATGAATTATGAAGTAAAATTTAATTGATATTACTATATTTCAAATTGTAAAGTATTTCTGAAATGAATATAACAAATTAATATGTATATAATATAATAAGTTATTTTACGGGGAAATTATAATATTTTATATTTTCACATAAAATTGCAAATATACATTTGATTCAAATTTATCGACATTTTCTAATTGAATTCATGAGCAAATATTTCAAAAATTTTTTTTACTGGTGTATCCTCAATATTTCAATCATAAATTTTAACGAAATGAGTCTACTCTTTTTTTTCTTATCTTAGCCGATGAATTAATTTTGAAATTTTTATGAAACTAAATTATGAAAATCTATCAGAATATGATTTCGGAAATATTTCACAAAATAAATTTCTAAACCAGTATTAATCGACTATAATAAATATAATATATTTATACAATAATATAATCAGTCTTATCAACAAACTAAATTAAGTTTCCGACTGGATAATTCTGGTTACAGAATAATGATAAAAGAAAAGCGATACTCGTTGTGAAACTCAACAAATACTATCGAATAGAAGTTGCAAATTTGCTTATTTTTATCTCAAGAATCAATTTTAAAGCCCTCAAAATTTTAAAACCTTTAAAAAAGCTACCCTCAAGCCGAAACAGTTCCATTAGTCAAGCTTGCATTAAACTATATTGTATCGACTTGCACGTCCATTAACTTGTTGCTAACTTTAAATCACCATTTCACTGATATGTGGGGCCAACACAATTTGGAGTGAACACACAACATCTATGTTTGCATGTTTAGCCTTCATTTATGATTCATATGAAGGGAATTTTAAACCTAAGTGTGATAGACATTTTAACTGTTTCAAACCTACTGTCCTTGTTTCGAATTAAACTTCTTCAACCTTAAGTATAACCAGGACTATGAAGACCATATAGTAAACATATCAATCAAATTTATAGTATAAAACACGAGAATTCAATGTACATACACTCAAGAGCAAAACATTATGACCACCCCTACATTTTACAATGAACTCGCCTGGATGACGTGGATGGCATGTGATCAGGTGGAAGTGGTATTTAACTGCTGCTGGAGAGTCTGAAGAATCATTCTTTCACTTACTTCTGTGTGATGGGAAAGGCTGCGGATCTAAGCGACTTTGATAGAGGGCAGATTGTAATGGCTCGAAGGCGCGGAACAAGTATTTCCAAAACTACACGACTCGTGGGTTGTTAGCGATCTACAGTTGTTAGTACTTATGCAAAGTGGATGAATGACTGTGAAACCAGCAGTAGACGACATGGTGTTGGACGTCCACACGCTATCAAAAAAAGGTAGTCGGAGACTGTCTCGCATGGTGAAGCAAAACCGGAACCAGACAGTGGCACAGCTGACAGCCCAATACAATGCAGGGCCAAGTAGAATAGTATCGGAGCACACTGTTCAGCGGACACTGTTGGATATGGGGCTACCAGGCAAACGTCCCACTCGTGTACCTTTGCTGACCAAGCGTCATCACCAACTGCGCCTGCGCTGGGTCCGCAGAACATCGTGACTGGTCCATGGATGAGTGGGAGAGAGTTGCCTGGTCAGATGAATCACGGTTTGTCATTCATCACGCCGATGGCCGTGTCAGGATAAGCCGTCTTCCGAACAGTCGAACCGTTGCTCCTTCGATGTACAGTAGGTTTAACATAGGCCGGTGGTGGCGGTATTATGCTTTGGGGGACGTTCTGTTGGGCGTCTCTGGGACCCGTGGTTGTGGTAGAGCAGACCATGAATGCTACAGGGTATGTGAACACCATTGCGGAATAGTTGCACCCTTACATGGCCTCTGTTTTTCCAGCTGGAAATGGAATGTTCCAACAGGACAGCGCCCCCTGTCACAAGGCTAAAATTGTGTTGGAGTGGTTCCAGGAACATGATGCTGAATTCCAGTTAATGACCTGGCCGCCTAACTCACCGGATCTCAATTCGATAGAACACATTTGGGATGTCCTGGGATGGAAGCTCAGAGTTCAAAGACCACCAATTCGCAATATCACGGATTTGCATGATCCTTGCTTAAACATCTGGTACAATCTGTCTCCGGCCATCTACCAAGGACTTGTGGCATCCATGCCAAGGCAGGTTGAAGCTGCGTTGCGCGCCAAAGGTGGGCCAACTCGTTATTGACAGGTGGTCATATTGTTTTGGCTCTTGAGTGTAGTAGTGTTTTAGGATACCCATCTAAAAATATTTCCTTGGTAAAATTCTTAGCAATATGAACTCATATCCAGTTAAATTCTTCTACAAAGAATTCTCCCTTTGTAAAAATATTATTTTTGTCCTAAAAATAATTGTTATTACTATTATATATCTGGATAAATAAAATTGATCCTATAATTAAATAAGCATGTGTTAATTAAATGTTATTGTGAAAAAAAATTACAGAACCTTACAAAAATCATTAATGCAATATCGAAGAGGATTGAGGCATATTTTATTTAAATGTCATCCAAATATTTTTAAATTGTGTCTTCAAGAGCATTCATCAGAAATATCATAATACTATATCGAAGTTATCATAATTACCTTTTTAAAAATAACTGCTGTTTCCTATCTTTACGTTATATGAGTTTTATATATATATATATATATATATATATCCCAATTTTAATTTTAATGACTATGAAATATGTCTCCCATTTTTACGTTTTAACCGATCTAAACAAAACACTTGTTCATATTGGTCGTTTTATGCATAAAACATATATATATATATATATATATATATATATATATATATATATATGCATTCAAAATCTTGGTTCGTAGTTAGGTATTTATGAACTCTTTCAAGTCTGGTGAAATTGACAGAGACCATAAATTAAGAGGTTAATGGTATTCGGTGCTGGATAACTGGTCAAAGTTTATTTTCGTTGGAAAGAGTGTTCGAGATTTTTTTGCTCATAAGATCTATTTCGAACCTAATATCTTGGTTTTAAATTAAATTTCTACTTTATGCATTATCAGAAATATGACAGCCATTTAGTACTTTAGAAACGTATAATGCGTATAAAAGAAAAAGTGAGAATGCAATGCCCGTAGTAGTATTTTAGGAAAAACATCTAAATAACATTCTCGTCATGAAATTCTAAGCAATATCCAGCTGGCAAATTCTCCTTCAAAGAATTCTCCGTTTGTAAGAAAGAAACCATTAAAATTCATAAAAAAAAAAATGCAATTTATGTTATATTACTATTACAATCCTGGATATATAAAATCGATAATAATTAAAGAAACAAGTATTAATTGATTGTGATTGGAGGAAAAAATTTTCTACAGAAATTTACTGAAATCATAAATAAAATATCGAAGAAGATTGAGGCATAAATTTATTTGAATATCATCCAAATATTTTTTTAAATTGTGACTTCAAAAGAATACATCAGAAATATTCTGTAGTTTTTCTTAAAAGATAGCTGTTAATTCCTAGTTTTACGTTATTTGAGCTATAGTATATATTTTTTCAATTATTTGCTTCAATTATTTGTTAATGCATTGTGTTAGTTGTATTAGCTGAAAATGTAAATATTTATACAAATAAAATCAATATTGAAAAGTGTATGTCGCTTTTTTTGGTAAATATTCTAATCGAAATTTGATTTAAAAGTAGTCAATGCAATAAATAATAAATGTAAAAAAGTAAAAATATAAATATAGAATTTTCTTTATATTATTGAAGTTGCACTTCTTTTATCTAATATTAATTATATTTTTTTTTTATAATATTTCAAGAATAGCAAAGTTATATATTTTTACATAATAAATTTATTTTACATGAGCCACAAAAAAGTTAGAATAACGTAAGAGAACCAGCTATCGGTATACAACAATTTAATCAAATATTTTGTAAAAATATTTTTCTGAATTTTGTATTGACGGACGAATAACAAAGTAAATAAAAATGCTGGACAACAAAAACCTGATGGATTAACTTGCTCACCAAATATGAAAAGCAGGAAAAAAAAAAACCTCTCGAACATTTTTATGTCGTAAATAAAATATATCTGGTTTTGATCTGAATATACAAATATTTTTCATGTAGTTTTCGATCAGTTTTTTTCAGTGTTATCTTCTTGACACGAATATAGATTGCTGCTGAATATAAACTTTCCAAACACGAATTCTAAAGTTATTCGATAAAATGTTCTATCCAAATAATACGTCAAAATAAATAATGGGTTTTAAAGTCCGGACGGATGTACTGTTGTTTGTTCAACTTGCTTTTATCATCACTTTATCTGTGGACATTACAAATGGTTTTATAAATAAAATAATATTAGTTTTACCAATATTTTCATACGTAACGAAAGCGTAATAACATCCTGAGAGTAATTTAATAAAATTATTGAAGTACTTGATCACTTGAAAAAAAACATTATCATATATTTAAATGTTAATTGTATGTGATCTTATGAATATCGATTTAGCAAGACAAACATTCTCCACACTTTTTTTTTTTTTTTGTTGCTGTTGAAAAGGATTTTCCAACATACTCAATTTGGCATTGTTAATTATACCATCAAAGAATATTGTTCAGTTACTTGTTATCATATATCGTTGTCTGAAGCACTTCATTTCTATTACAATACATTACCATTTGACTAACTTCTTGACCATAAAAGGCCCATCAATAACTGTTGTTATCGATTGCAAAGTATTTATCTTTTTTTCTCTCTGCCACTCAGGAACTAAATGATTACAATAAATTGTACAATGGATGGCTGTATCATGACTGATTATCTAATAAGTTATGGTGTTTACAACCCTGTAATGGATATTCATAAGTAGTTTATTTAAAAAACATTTATTTTGAGCATTAATGCAATTATTGGGACATAAATTTCAAAAATTATTATTTATTGAAAGGATTATATATTATTTTCTTTCTGTCATATTTATTAATTTAATAAAGTTATTTAAAATGTTACAATTTCTCTAATGTCAGAAGATTACCATTAAAAAAACCATTACCATTTATTTAAAAGTTAATTGTATGTGATCTTATGTATATTGATTCAGTAAGACAAGCATTCTCTGCCCTTTTTCTATTGTCTTAATACTCAATTTGACATTGTTCATTTTTATGCTACCAAAAGAATATTGTTCAGTTACACGTTATTATATATTGTGTCTGTAGCACGTCATTTCTGTTACGGGATATTACTACTTCACAAACATAAGTACTTTTTGTTACAGAATATTAGTACTTGACAAACTTCTTGGCCATAAAACGCCCATCAATAACTGTTGTTATCGATTGCAAAGTATTTATCTGTTGTTTTCGCTGCCATTTGGGAACTAAATGGTTATAATCAATTGGACAATGGATAGCTGTATCATAAAAAGCTATCTGACAAATTATGGTGTTTACAACCCTATAACGGACATTCAAAAGCAGTTTATTTAAAAAGCATTCAGCACTAATGCAGATATTGCACTATTTCAGCACTAATGCAGATATTGTGACATAAAATTCTATAATAATATTATTTATTATTATTTGTATTATTTTCTTTTTGTCATATTTATTTATTTAATAAAATTATTTAAAATGTTACAATTTCTCTAATATCAGAATATTATCTTTATGTACTCTTTAATTTTGAATTTTTCAATAATATATACTGATAAATATTCTAATCAAAATGTGATTTAAGAGAAGACAATGCAAGAAAAAAATATAATCAAACAAATATATAAATATCTGTATTTAATCAAATATATAAATATATATATTTCCTTTATATTATTGCACTTGCCCTTCTTTTATCTAACATTAATTAAAGTTTCCTTTTTTATATAATAATCAATAATAGCTACAATTTGTATTTTCACATTATAAATTATTTTTACACGAGACACAAAAAAGGAAAATATTGTAAGGAAAGCAGCCATTGATACACAACAATTTATGCAAATATTTTATAAAAATATTTCTTTCTAATTTTGTACTGAGGTTCAAAAAATGCTGGATAACGAAAACCTCATAGATTAACTTGTTCACCCATTGTGAAGAGCAGAAAAAAAAAACTTTCGAACATTTTATGTCTTGAATAAAATATATCTGGTTTAGATCCAAAGTATCCAAATATTATTTTCAGGTAGTTTTCCATGAGTTTTTCTTTGCCGTGTTATCTTCTTTATACCAATATAGAATGCTGTTGAATGTAAACTTTCCAAACACGAATTCTAGTTATTCGATAAAATATTCTATCCAAATAATACATCACAAAAATAATGGGTTTTAAAGTATGGATGGATGTATTTTTGTTTGTTCAACTTACTTTTATCGTCACTTTATCTGTGGACATTACAAATGGGTATATCGATAAAATAATATTATTTTTCCAACTATTTTTCCCACGGTAACGATAGTTTAATATCAATATCTATTTAATACTTAGAAAAATTAAATAAAGGTATTGAAGTACTTGATCGCTTGAAAAAAAACCAATACCAGTTATACAAGACAAAAGAATCTCTAATTTTTTTTTTTTTGTTGTTTAAATGGATTTTCCAACATACTCAATTTGACATTGTCCATTTTTTATGCCACTAATGAATATTGTTCAATTACACGTTATGATATATTGTTGTTTGTAGCACTTCCTTTCTGTTACAGGATATTAGTACTCAACAAACTCTTTGGCCATAAAACACCCATCAATAACTGTTGTTATCGATTGCAAAGCATTTATCTTTTATCTTCAAGGCCACTGAGGAACTAAATGGTTATAATCAACTGAACAATGGATAGCTGTATCATAACAAGCCACCTAATAAAGTGTGGTGTTTACAACCCTATAATGGATATTCAGAAGTAGTGTATTTAACAAGCAATTATTTTGAGCATTAATGTAATTATTGGGACATAAATTTCCTTAATTATTATTTATTAAAGGATTATATATTATTTTCTTTCTGTCATATTTATTAATTTAATGAAGTTATTTAAAATGTTACAATTTCTCTAATATCAGAAGGGTATTCTTATGTATCCTTTAATTTTGAATTTTGCAATAGCATATCACTGATAAACATTGTAATCGAAATGTGATTGTTGTGCAAGGAAAATTGAATATAAAAACAAGCATATGTATAAATAAGAATATATTATTTATAATATTGCTCTTGCCCTTCTCTTATCTAATATTAATTAAATTTTCTTTTTTTTAACATTTCAAGAATAGCAACAAATTATATTTTTACAGAATAAACTATGTCACACGAATCAGAAAAAAGGAGAATATTGTAATGAATGGAACTATCGATAGACAACTATTTATGCAAATCTTTTATAAAAATATTTCTTTCGAATTTTGTACTGAGGGGCGAATAATAAAATCAGTAAAAAATGCTGGACAACAAAAACTTGATGGATTAAGTTGTTCACCAAATATATATTTTTTTCCCAATGCAGCCGGCAAACATTTAGACAGCTTGGTCTTGGATGCCTTAAGGCAAGCGCTGCACAGACGTACTCACATTGCATTACCCAGAGGGCGCGTGTAACTTGAAGATAAGCCACGGACGCGGAGTACAATGCCCCCGAAATGCTCTACGATGCTATTAGGACCGGTATCTACGGTTTAAAGTGGATTCGAACCACTACAAACATCCATGGCTCAGGCGGGATTCGAACCTGATACCTGTGGTACCGAGCGCTAGCCACTCGGCCATTCAGGCCCTGTTGATCAAATATAAAAAGAAGAAAAAAAAACTATCTTTTTTATGTCGTGAATAAAATATATCTGGTTTTCTCTTATACAAATATTATTTTCATGTGTTTTCATCTTCTTTATCTTCTTTATACGAATATAGATGGCTGCTGAATATAAACTTTCCCAAACACGAATTCTGAATTTTCGATAAAATATTCTATCCAAAAATACATCCAAATAAATAATGGGTTTTAAAGTATGGATGGATGTACTTTTGTTTATTCAACTCGCTTTTATCATCACTTTATCTGTGGACATTACAAATGGCATTATATCGGTTATAAAATAATATTAGTTTTCCAAATATTTTTCCATGTTAACGATAGCTTAATATCAATATCTATTTTATACCTGAGAGCAATTTAATAAATATATTGAAGTACTTGATCACTTGAAAAAAACCAATACCATTTGTTCAAAAGTTAATTGCATGTGATTTTATGTATATCGATTTAACAAGACAAAGATTCTCTAATTTTTTTTTTTTTTTTTTTTGTTCTTTAAATTGATTTTCCAACATACTCAATTTGACATTGTTCATTTTTATGCCTCACGAAAGAATATTGTTCATTTACACGTTATGATATATTTTTGTCTTTAGCACTTCCTTTCTGTTACAGGATATTAGTACTTGACAAACTTCTTGACCATAAAACGACCATCAATAACTGTTGCTATCGATTGCAAAGTATAAATCATTTATCTTTTATTTTCTCTGCCACTGAGGAACTAAATGGTTATAATCAACTGAACAATGGATAGCTATATCATAACAGGCTGTCTAATAAATTATGGTGTTTCAACCCTATAATGGATATTCAGAAATAGTTTATTTAAAAAAAGTATTTATTTTCTGAATTAATGCAGTTATTGTTATATAAATTTCAAAAAAAAAATAAAATGTTATTTATTAATTGAATATGTATTAATTTATTTATGTTATAGGTATTTATTTAATAAACATATTTTAAAATGTTACAAATGCTGCAAAGTCAGAAGAATTTCTTTATTCACCTTTTTAGTTTGAATTTTCCAATAATATGCCACTGATTAATAAAAGTTAAAATAATTTTCTATATATTTTTTTATATTACATATAATTTAATTATATAATTTTCTTTAGCTCCTTATATATTTTAAAGAAACAGTTAAAATTAAAAGACCGTTAATAAAAATCTATTGTATTTCAAATACTTATTGTTAAAAATTATATGACAAAAAACATTTAATAGAATACAAATTATAGTAGAATTACTTAATATAGTGAATAGAATTCTTACTGAGAAAAGTCGTCACCTGTGTAGTTTATGAATTTAAATAAAATGAAATAAATTAGACTCATTTTATTAATTTATATTCAACACTTTATGAACGTTCAGAAATATTTTGTAGAATGAATATTTTAAAATTATATTAACACATTTTAATTCCGTAAATATATAAAAATAACATTTTGCTAGACAACATAGAGCAGGGATCACCAATGTAACATTAATTATGTTTTCATTTTTTTTCATATAATATTTCACTAATAGCAGCATTTTATACTTTTACATATTAAATTATACAACACGAGTCACCAAGAAAGGAGAATAATGTAAAGAAAAACAGCTATCGATATACAACAATTTATGCAAATCTTTTATAAAAATATTTCTTTCGAATATTGTACTGAGGGACAAATAATAAAATAAATAAAAAAATGCTGGACAACAAAAACCTGATGGATTAACCTGGTTCACCCAATATGAAAAGCAGACAAAAAAATCTTTCGATTATTTTTATGTCGTGAATAAAATATATCTGGTTTTCATCTGAACTGTACAAATATTTTTTCGGGTAGTTTTCGATCAGTCTTCTTTTCCGTGTCATCTTCTTTATACGAATATTGATGGCTGCTGAATATAAACTTCCCAAACTCGAATTCTGAATTTTTCGATAAAATATTCGATCCAAAATAAATAATGGGTTTTAAAGAATGGATGGATGTACTTTAGTTTATTCAACTCGCTTTTATCATCACTTTATATGTAGACATTACAAATGGCATTACAAAATAATTATTTATAAAATAATATTAGTTTTCCAATATTTTTCCATATGGTAACGATAGCTTAATATCAATAACTATTTTATCCTGAGAGCAATTTAATAAATATATTGAAGTACTTGATCGCTTGAAAAAATAGCATTACCATTTATTAATTGCATGTGATTTTATGTATATCGATTTATCAAGACAAACATTCTCAACACTTTTTTTTTTGTTGTTGTTGAAATGGACTTTCCAACATACTCAATTTGACATTGTTCATTTTTTACCTCACCAAAGAATATTACTCAGTTACGCATTATGATATAATGTTGTCTGTAGCACTTCCTTTCTGTTACAGGATATTAGTACTTGACAAACTTCTTGACCATAAAACGACCATCAATAACTGTTGCTATCGATTGCAATGTATAAATCAGTTTATCTTTTATTTTCTCTGCCACTGAGGAACTAAATGGTTATAATCAATTGAACAATGGATAGCTATATCATAACAGGCTGTCTAATAAATTATGGCGTTTGCTACCCTGCAATGGATATTCAGAAGTAGTTTATTTAAAGAGCATTCATTTTGATTCCTAATGCAGTTATTGGGACATACGTTTTCCCATAAAATATAATTCATTAAAGGGATTTTTATTTTTTTCTGTTGTATTTAATTATTTAATAAAAATATTTTTAAATGTTACAAATTCTGTAATATCAGAAGCTAAATAATAAAGTAAAAAATAATGGCGCACAACAAAAACCTGATGGATTAACTTCTTCACCAAATATAAAAAGAAGAACAAAAAGCTTTCGAACATTTTTATGTCGAGAATAAAATATATCTGATTTTCACCTGACGTATACAAATATTTTTTTGAGGTAGTTTTCGATCATATTTTTCTTTTCCGTGTTATCTTCTTTATACGAATATAGATTGCTGCTGAATATAAACTTTCCAAACACGAATTCTAAAGTTATTCGATAAAATATTCTGTCCAAATAATACATCAAAATAAATAATGGGTTTTAAAGTATGGATGGATGTACTTTTGTTTGTTCAACTTACTTTTAACATCACTTTATCTGTAGACATTACAAATGGTTTTATCGGTAAAATAATATTAGTTTTCCCAATATTTTCCATACGGCAACGATAGCTTAATATGAATATCTATTTTATATTCTGAGAGCAATTTAATAAAAATATTGAAGTACTTGATCACTAGAAAAAAACATTACCATTTATTTAAAAGTTAATTGTAAGTGATCTTATGTATATCGGTTTAGCAAGACTAACATTATCTACATTTACTTTTTGTTGTTTAAATGGATTTCCAACATACTCTATTTGACATTGTTCATTTTTATGCCACCAAAGAATATTGTTTTGTTACATGTAACGATATATCGTTGTCTGTATCGCTTCATTTCTGTTAAGGGATATTAGTACTTAAAAAAATCGCCTTGGTCATAAAACGCATATCAATAACTGTTGTTATTGATTGCAAAGTATTTATCTTTTATTTTCTCTGCCACTGAGAGACTAAATAGTTATAATCAATTGAACAATGGATAAGTGTAGCATAACAAGCTGTCTAATAAATTATGGTGTTATTATAATGGTTTAAATTATGGTGTTAACTATATAATATCCCTATAATGGATACTCAGAAGTAGTGCATTTAAGAAGCATTTATTTTAAAAAAAACTTTTTAATATGGTACGAAATCTGAAATATCAGACTTCGCATCTGATCTGTAATATCAAAAAGTGGTATCTAGCTATTTCCTACAATTTAGTATTCCATGTACTTCTGAACAGTTTAATGGAATAAAACTGTATACGTTTATTAATACATGAGTACTAAAACAAACTTTCATATTTTGACAAAAACACACTTCCCTATTCATGCAGGTCAACGGCCTTAACTCAATATTTGAATATTGACCTGTGTATTTATGTAATCTGCTATATAAACAGTTAAAAATAAAAATAAAAAAGATGCATAATAGATTTCGTGTTTTCCGTGTTTCTTATAAACTGAAACTATTTTTTTTTTCAACAGAAATAAAAAGATTTTGCTTCAACCACAAAAGTTCTTTGATAAAAATAATATCTAATACTGGCTTTTCATTCACTGATATCATGCTTTTGATACTTCATTACTTCTTTCATCTGGAATTTTAATACTTTCATATGCCTACGCATCTTCTAATGTCTAATACTGACTTTTAATATACTACACTGTTTTCGATATTTCATATCAGTTCATTTCACCAATGGGATTTTAATATTTTTCATATACCAACACATCTTCTAAAATGTTTCAAATCTCCTAACCACGTTATTCTCATTGTCAGTACCAAATACGTGTTTCCCAATTTTGAAGCAAAAGTTAATTAAATAAATTCACAAAAAGTTAACAAGATTATTTAAAAAGTAAATTTGTCAAAATAGCTTCAACCATTTTAAATGAAATCAAAATAATAGTTCAAAAAGAATTTTGTCACCCACTTTTTACGCTTTTAACAAGTCTATAAAATGTAACTTACTTTAAAAAGCCTGACGATTTGTTTTATGATGCAATTTTATGTGTAATATGGAAAAAAACTTTTATATTTGTTGTCATGTGTAAAAGGTCATATATATATATATATATATATATATATATTCAAAATATTTAGTTTCTAGTTAATTATATATATATATATATATATATAAGTATTCTTGAATTCATCTGAACTCTACCCCGTAATCTCCTGGCAAAATTTTTAATCGATAATTAAATTCAGAGATAACGGTATTCGATGCTTGAGAACTGAACAAAATTTGTTGTCGTTGAAAGATTATTGGAGTTTTCTTTGCGCATAAGGACTTAATTAACGTCGTCTAAATATGTTGGTGAATTTGGGGAACTATGTCTCTAGAGGTATATATTAGATATCAACACGACGAAGGTATAAAGAAAATATCCACAAAGAAATGAAGAATAAAAACAAACAACGCAAATAAACTTTAACACAAACAAGATATGTATGTTTGTTGTTGTTGTTATCAGCATATATCATTGGTTTAACTTTGAACACGTGAGATTTATGACTTTTTAGCATATTTTTATAAAAATGATGTAATACTTATGCACATTTTTGGATTTTCATTAAGCTTCAACAAAATCAGAAATAGAATATATACAATGCATATTGTAAGGAAACGTGAGAATTAAATGTATACAGTAATGTGTTAGGAAACACATCTAAATAACGTTTCTATACTAAAATTCCCAGCAATATTAGTTGATATCCATGCAAACTCTTCAACAAAGAATTCTCCATCTGAAAGAAAAATTATTTAAGATCTTAAAAATAAATGTATTTTATATTTTATTACTATTATAGACTTGGACAAATAAATCGTTTCCCAATTAGTATTAAGTCATGACTAGGATTAGGATCATATCCATGTGTAAATTGGTTTTGATTGGGAGTAAAATATTTTCTACAGAAATTTACTAAAATCATTAATGAAATTTTATACATTAATACAATATATCAGAATATTGAGGTATACTTTCAATCAATATCAACTAAATGTTTTTTTAAATTGTGTCTTCAAAAGCATTCACCAGAAATAATTTAAAGTTATCATACTGGTCTGTTTGAAAAAAATTATGTTATTTAATACGTTTATGCTAGTTACGCTGTAGCATATTTATGCAAAACTTTTATAAAAATATTTTTTCGAATTTTGTACTGAGGGACAAATAGCAAAATAAATAAAAATGCTGGACAACAAAATCCTGACGGATTAAATTGTACACAAATATGAAAAACAGAAGAAGTAGAAAAGAATTCGAGCATTTTTATGTCGTGAATAAAATATATCTGGTTTTGATTTGAAGTATACAAATATTGTTTTCAGGTATTTGTCGATCAGTTTTTCTTTTCCGTATTATCTTCTTTATACGCATATAGATTACTGCTGAATATAAACTTTCCAAACACGAATTCTAAAGTGATTCGATAAAATATTCTATCCAAATAATACATCAAAATAAATAATGGATTTTAAAGTGTAGGGATGGATGTACTTTTGTTTGTTCAACTTACTTTTATCATCACTTTATCTCTGGACATTACAAATGGGTTTTATTGGTAAAATAATAATTTTGTTTTTTCCAATATTTTTCATACTGTAACGATAGCTTAATATCAATATCTATTTTATCCAGAGAGCAATTTAATAAATATATTGAAGTACTTGATCACTTGAAAAAAAAACCGTTACAAACTATTTAAAAGTTAATTGTATGTGATCTTATGCATATCGATTAAGCAAGACGAACATTCTCTACACTTTTCTAATGTTGTTTAAATGGATTGTTCAGTTACGTTGTAATATGTTGTTATATATGTGTAACACTTCCTTTTTGTTACAGGATATTAGTACTCGACAAACTTCTTGGCCATAAAACGCCCATCAATAAACTGTTGTTATCGATTGCAAAGCATTTATCACTTATTTTCGCTGCCATTGATGAACTAAATGGTTATAATCAATTGAACTGTATCATAACCGGCTGTCTAATAAATTGGGGTGTTTATAATGCTATAATGGATATTCAGAAGTAGTGTATTTAAGAAGCATTAATTTTGAGCCCTAATGCAGTTATTGTGGTATAAATTTAAAAAAATATCCTTTTAATGGAATATGTAATATTTTCTTTCTGTCATATTTATTTAATTTAATAAAATTTTTAAAATGTTACAAAGTCTATAATATCAATATATTTCCTTTAATTACCTTTCTACTGTAATTTTCCAATACCATACCACTTACTACTAGAAGTTCCATCTATTTTCGACATATCTTTTATTTTTAGATATATTTTAATTGAATAATTTTCTTTAGCTCTGTATACATTTTAAAGAAACAATGAAGATTTAAAGATAGCTAATAAAACTCTACTGCGGAAATGTTCTAACAAGTTTTTTCGAACTTTGGTAAATTGAAATTTTTTTCCATGAAAGGAGTCGTCCTCTGTTTAACTTATATTTTAATGAATGCTTATGGAAATCATCATTGTAAACATATTTAACTTTACAATGAGAAAAGCAGCATCTCTGATTTTTTAATACACTCATATTAGCTCCTTTTGACAAAAAAAATGATATTTGGTTTTTGTCCCAATGGAATAAAATATTTTCATCCGTTTTAATTCATGCCAAATATTTGTACAGAGAATTTTCTCTTTCCATTAGATTTTGCAATTGAAGCTTTTAGTGAATTAAAAATATGTTTTTTTAAGGCTTGTTTTTTCCTGATTTTGTTTCGATTTCAAAAGACATCAGTATTTTCAAAATGGTTTTTACTGCCAACGTATAAACTCTTGTCACAAAATTTCAAATGGAAATTATTGATTTTCAGTGCATTGATATTTTTAAGAAAATATTTTTTTCACTTACACAATTTGGTTAACTGCATAAATTTGCTCGTGGCTTGCCTTTTTCCCACTCTCCAAACTATTTATGTATGTGAAAAAACACTATCAAAATTTATTTGTATAAAATATAACTATATAATTCATATAGTTATGCAAAGTATTATTTTAAATTAATATCGCAGAGGTATTTTTTTACATTAAAGAATATGCAAAACATATTTACAGATCCTGTTTAATTGATGAGCAATTGAAGTCGCTGATGATCATTTCCATAAGTGAACTTGATTCACAACCGCAAATAATTGTCAATGGAAAATTACAGCTTAATAAATGAAATTAATTATAATGATAATGCTTCATTTTATTAAGTCAATTACCTATTTACATTCCTTATTGTACGTTTTTTAGAACAAATCTCCTATCGTTAATTACAATTAAAATGTTCAATTTTATTATTTATGCCAGTATGTTTATTAATGGATGTTCACATAATAATATCTAATAAGGCATTATTTACTTGGTAATGCCGGCCGAAATAATAGTGCTCGCAGCCAACGAGCCGTAATTTGGTGAATCTTCGTATAAATTTAACAAATTAATAATGATTATATTTTTGCTTTATACTTTTTTTCTACTGCAGCTGGCAAACTCTTTGGCAGCTTGTCTTGAATGCCGTAAGGCAAGCGCTGCACAGATGTTACTCACTTTGCATTACCCAGGGGACGAGTGTAACTTGAAGATAAAGCCACGGACGCGGAGTAACGCTCCTATTAGGAACAGGACCTACTGTTTAAAGTGGATTCGAACCACTACAAACATCCATGGCACTACCGGGAATCGAATTCGAAACCTGTGGTACCGAGCGCCAGAGGGCTAGTCACTTGGCCATTCAGGCCCCTTGTTTTATATTATAATTCATCATATTATGTTCCAATGAATATATATTTTCAAAAACATAAATATTTATATATTATTAGTTTTTAATTATTAATTAATCTGTGTGAGCAAAATAAAGTTTTAATGATTTATAATTTCAATAAAAAAATTTCTCAGAATTTATTAAAAAAAAAAAATCATTAAGTTTTGAAACTTAAAAACTGCAACAAATTTTCAAACTGTGCAAATAATTGTTATATTCATTGAATTAATCTATTAATATGATCATTACTTTAATCTATTGTGAATTATGTATCTTCTTTATCCTTGAGAAATTATTTCACCAGTATTTTTAAATTTAAAATTTTGAGAAAATTCTCAGCAGACTGTAAGAAGTTAATAAAATATATATTCTTAAACTATGTAAATAAATTTCTGTACATTCTATAAACTCAGTTTAGATAGTAAAATCCTCTTTGAATCATTTTAAACTCTGTTTTGAAAGCATTATGTAATAATTATATTTACACAATTTTAAAAAAAATAATGCGTTTATTTAACCATGTCGTAAATTATATGTGTATTTGTGTTACTAAATAAGATTTTAAATACTCATATATAAAATTTAAATATAGTTGAATGCTTTTAAAATACAAAACTATGTTTTGGATTTTGTAAAACTGACATATTAACATTAAAGTGAAATTAACAGAAAGTTAAATTTGAAACATAAAAAATTGCAACAAATCTTTCAAACTGTGTAAATAGCGTTAACTTTATAACTGTGCAAAAATATGTTATATTCATAGAATAAGGTTATTCATATTTTAAGTAATTTAAGCTATTGGGAATTAAGTAAATTTTTATGCTTCAGAAATTCGTTTTTCAGTGATTTTAAATTTAAAATTTTAATTAAATTTCCTAGAGTCTGTAAGAATTTAAAATGAATGGATATTCTTAAGCTGTGTACATAAATTGTGATACATTCTATAAGCTCAATTTGTGTTTATGATAGTAAAATTCCCTTTCAATTATTTTAAAATGCATTTTGTAAGCATTATATAATGATTACATTTTCACACTTTAAATATAATGATTTTTATTAACCATGCCATATATACTATATATATATGCATTACTGAAAAACATTTGAATCACTCATATACAAAACTTACATATTATGGAATGATTTTTAAACTACAAAAATATGTTTTGGGTTTTGTAAAACTAACATTAAAATATATTAGTAGGAAAGTTCAATTAATTTTGTTCATTGACTCGTGAAGGAAAATATTTATATCAGCAAGCTTACAAAAGTTTTACAAAGTATTTTCCTAATTATGATCAGCATTTAATTTTACTACAGTTACAGCGGAATTCTAAATATTAATGAAATTCCGCAGTCTATAATGGATTCTCCTCAGTAAATTCAATCCCAGATATTAAAATTGCTCCAAATTTTCATCCGAGATGTTGCAATCCGAAAATTACTTTATTTTGCTTAATCTACCATGCAGTCATTAGAATGCGTAGCTGAAGAGAAATACATAACTTTTAAACAGAAAATACTCAAAATTGACAAACCTGCTTTTCCATTTATTTCCAGACAGGCTAATTAATAATCATTCAGGAATCATAGGAGAGTCCATCCACTCCCATGGACGGCATCCATGGGAGTGAATGCAGCCAGTGGATTCGAACTGGAATCCGTCACATGCCGAGTCAGAATAAGAAACGGTGGAGTAAGGATATAATCAAGTTATTTATATTTTTATTAATTTTAACTTATTATTCATTTGTATTCATAATACAAAATGCAATAAACTGATTATATTTTTATATCTTTGAAGTGATAATAAATTTAAATGCGATATTTGATTATCTTTTAGAAACAGAAATCTAATATTTTGATTAAATATTCATTCTTCTGATGGACCACCCGTAGGTAGAAGTCTGACTTCTGCTCCGTAACGCTCTTAGAGTCATAAGAGACCGGGACCTACGGCTTAAAGTGGATTCGAACCACTACAAACATACATTGCACCGCCGAGATTCGAACCCGAAACCTGTGGCAACGAGCGCCAGAGCGCTAGACACTCGGCCATTCAGGTCCCAAATTTGTGAATGCCAACGGCACGCAGTGTTCCCAGGTCAACGGCCGTACACGTCAACGGCCTTAACTTAATATTTGAATAGTTCATTGACCTGTGAATTTCAGTAATCTGCTATAGATACAGTTTAAAAATAAAAATAAAAAAAAAGGTAGCGCAATATATTTCCTGTTTGCATTGGCTCTTATAAACTGATAATTATTTTTATTCAACGGAAATAAATAGATTTTGTTTAAACCACAACAGTTCTTTGAAAGATATATTGCGTAATGCTGACTTTTAATACACTGGAATCATGTTTTTGATATATCATATCAACTCATTTCACCAGTGGAATTCTAATATTTTTCATATATTCTACCCATGTTATTCTAAGTTAATATATTTTCACCAGTTTTGTAGCAAAGGTATTCAAATATATTCACAAAAGGTAGCAAGTTTATTCATAAGTAAATTTTCAAAGTAGCCTCAATCCTTTTAAATGAAATTTTTTACTTTTTTACCAATCTAGCAAAAATCATAACATGCTCTAAAAAGTGTGTCGACTTGTTGTGTTAAGTAGTTTTGTGTAATATACAAGAATTCTCTGATATTGGTTGTTTTATACATAAAAGATTATATAGTATATAAAAGCATTCAAATGCTTATTTTCTGCTTAGATGTTCTTGAAGTCTGTCCCCCGCCCTTCTAGTAAAACTGACAGAGACTAAAAATTCAAAGATAATAGTGCTAGGAAACTGGTCAAAGTTTGTATTCGTTGGAAAGAGTGTTGGAGATTTCTTGCCCATAATGACTTAATTGACATCATCTAAATATGTCGGAGAATTTCGGGAGGTATATTTCAGAAGGTATACATTAGATATCAAAGATATAAAAAGAAAATATTCACGAAGAAAAGAAGATTAAAAACAAAACATCGAAAACAAACTCTTTATCTCAAACAAAATACGGGTTTTTGTTGCAGTTATTACCAACAACCATTAATTGTTTTAATTAATTGATTGGATTTTAACATATTAGATCTCAGTTCTTTTAGCAAATTTTCATTCAATAACTTTGATCCAGTAAGAACATTTGTAGGAGAACTTAATTCAATTTTATTAAGATAGACAAAAGTCAATATTTATCAGTAATACACATAACACAATCAGTATTTATCATACATATATATATATATATAATACAATAAATATTTATCAGTATGCATATACCAGAATCAATATACATTTACATTTGTAAAGTATAATTCAACATATTTCAATCAATATATTTTAATTTACATTTATTTGTGTGGAGGCCACAGGTTTAGATTTCATTATATATAAGCTATCTCGTCATACAGGATAGAAATTAAGGAATACACAGTATTAAGTTGTTATAGATTGGTCTTCTGATAGTTATGATCTTTCAGCAGACTCAAGTTAGATGGAGAGGATTTGGGATAAATGATTCTAAGAACTCTCTTTAAAAGATAATACTTCAATTTATTTAAGTATAGAATTTTTTTTAAAAGTTGGTCAACTGGTTGAAAATAAAATTCAAAAAGCTTAACTCATTTACACTTGCCGCATTGGTAATCCATAAAAAAAACTTGATCTAACAATAAAAAATTATTTTTTATCGAACGCTCATTATTTTTGCCATATGTGAATATGACATTGTCATGATTAGAATTTCGTGGTGTCTACAAAAAAAATGTAGCCGTAAAAAATGAAGCTTACTAATTGAACATAAGTTATTATTTAAAACAAATTATTCCCCTCTGCAACACGACAAACTTTCATTTCGAAAAAAAAAATATTTAAAATAAAAGTTGGATTTCACGTAATTTTATTTGTGTTTTAAAACTGGCATCATACATGTGTTGCTAAATATGACAATTAACCGATATCAAGTCACGTGCTTTGTAGTACATTTTGAACTGTCTGATGTTAAAAAAATATAAACAGATTATTGTTTCGATGTCTTCGAATGAGTGCCTAAGTATGAGTTTATATTTATAAAAGTGAATTTAAGCATCTCTTAACAGACTTCTTTATCAGAAATTGGGTAGTGCTTCTTGAACATTTCCTTCTTCATAAAGTTATAGAATTATTATATTTTATTATATTGTTGTCTCTATTGAATTTGATAGTACTTGTGCGTATTGTACACTTAGGGTACCGATTTTGCAAAGTTTTTTCCGTGTCAAATGGAGTCGCCACAATCGGTTTTTGAAACCGCAATATTTTGCAACCGTAGATTTTGTTTCTTTAGGAACGAACGAAGGACGTTTGTTTATTATATACAAAACGTTGCTTTTCTGATTGCTTTATATTTTTTTTGGGTTATTGAAAATTGGTTTCCCCATTTAAATCCATGTGCATTCGTCCGAAAAAGTATGATCGCACATTATAAATTGAAATTCGTGAAAGGATTCCTGCTTTTTATGCTTTTCTTAATTATCATTTACTCAGTAAAATGTTTAAATATCATTGATATGTTTCGATATTATTTTATTTTAATATAATAAGGGATTCATAATAATTTATTTATTATTTTTATTTAATCTGTATTCAAAAATAAAGAAAACATGTCAATAAGCCCTATTGTTTATTTACAAAAAAAATTTACTTTTGGTTGCCAAAACATTTTAACACGGTGTTGACATCATACATTACTAGCTATTATACCTCAAATTTAACATCATTTCTTTGTCTTTTTTAAAATTTTATTAAGGTAGTTAAATATTTGAGATTTTATTTATTTTAAGACGGAAATACTATTTTTAATAAAAATCAATAGGTTAAAAAACGAAATCTTTAATATTCTATGTCTGAGAATTTAAAAGATTCCTTATGTTGTTTGTGGTTCTTTTCTGTGAATGAAACAAATGGCTTTTATGTTAGTTAAATTGAACGAAAGACGATTTATTAATTGAAATGTGATATTATCGTTATTTCTTTTTCAGTTAAAAAATTAGTCTTAAAAGACATAAACAAATATCATATTCTTGTTTTTATTTAAATAAATGACAGGGTCTTTTCCTGCATCATTTTGATACAAAATATCACTGAATAATAAGTCATGGTGTATCTTTAATATTTAAATGAATTATTTTGGAAAGTCGGCTAGACCTGCCTCTCTCTCTCTCTCTCTCTCTCTCTCTCTATATATATATATATATATATATATATATATACATAAAAATATATTGAATATATTGAATTATTGAAATTAAATATATTGAAATTTATATATTTAAATATATATATATATATGAAATATATATATATATATATATATATATATAATCAATAAAATAAGGGTTAATTAAACTGTCTTCAGGAACAAGTTGCTACAAGCAAGATTATGCTCGTTTGGTACATAATCTCAGTTAAAATTTGTTTTAAAATATTAGATTTGCGTCCTCTTTGGTTATTTCCCTAGTTTAATATTTATATGTCAACGAAATCTTCAACGAATCGAGTTTCAACGAAATCTACTTGTCAACTAGATGCAAACATATCAACGCATCAATTATTTATTTAAAAGTTTATTTACACTTTTACAGAGTTAGTAAGTCTAGGTCTTGACTCTCTGGAAGCTACAGTTCACAGAGTTCAGAAGCAATCGAGATTTATAACATGAATAGCTCAACCTAATGTCGCGTTAAAAGGATTATAAATTCCAGCATCCTAATAAGTAAAATTAATTTCAATAAATTGCCAATGAGTTGCTGTTGTCTATGTCCTGTTGATTAGCTGAGTTTGTTGAAACCCTGAGAAAACAACGGCGTATAAATACTGAACCACGATAGAACAGACATAATACATCGCTATAACACACTGTTAAATATATTTAAGTGTTATCTATTTACTTATCATACGTAATATAAATTTATGAGTCAGTTCTCTTTGAAAAATTTAACTTTATTATGCATAGAAAATTAAAAATTCTAATAAAATATATATAATTAGAATTTATATTACACCCTCTGCACCCAATACGCCCCCCATATATATGTAGGATTTGTTTGTGTGGTAATCAGCAGGCGGCGACACATCATGGTTGCTTGTCTTTGACAGAGGCTGTTTACAATGTGGGGGAGTATTCAACCTTGTACTCTGACTCCTGGAGAAGGGGCACGGTCATGCAGAAGGCTGAATTCGAGGGAAAAGACCTGGCTGGTACCTAGACATTGTGGAGTTTTGGGGAACGAACAGGTTAATTTCCTTTCAAGAAAGAGCTCAAGATTGCTCTAATCGAGATACTCAACATTACCATACTAACCGAGCTCATCAATACCGTTGCTTGCCACTTATGGCGAATATGAGACGGCAAAATACTGACAAGCTAGAGAACTCTTAAAGCAATGACTTCGGACAAATTTGTTGAAATATTTTGTGTACATTTCCTTTTTTGTTCTGTATTCTCCCCTCTTTGCATTGCCTTGCGGTTGGAAATATATATAAGCTAATGCTCTGAAGTTGTTAACAGTTCAATCAAATGCAAAATTTAATCAAATGAATTATAATGCGATGAACTTGTAAATTTAATTACAATTATTCTAATGTCATGATATACCCTTATGATGATGCTATGTCATAACTTTTAATCGGTATCGGAGAAAAATAATAATTATCAAAACTAACTGAAACAAGTAATATAAAAAAAAAAAAATAAATCAATTCCTACTTTTTTTCCCTCTATATTGCAGAAAGTCCTTTATAAATAATTTTCATTCATTTTTTTAAGTTTACCTGGCGCCATCTGTTGTTAGATAGATGCAACTTAAATCTAAAAAAAACTAAAATTAATTAATTAAATTTATTTACTGAATTAATATTTGATAAAACTGTATTAACATCAAGTGTCATCCCCTACAAGTTCAAAAAAAATGTATTTGAACTTGAGTGGATGAATAAAATGATTTAACGTTTTTAATTATGAACGATTGAAAATTTGAACAAGATATATATATAGGGAGAGTGTGAGCTAATAGAAGGAATTGAAAAAAAAAAAATAGTATGAATTATTTAAGGCAATTTTATTTAATTTAATTATTTGTAATTTGGGGAAATTCTGAAATAAATCGTTAACACATATATTATGATTAATAAAAAATTACTAAAATTTCCACATAAAAATTAAATATCAACAAATATAGCAACAAAATATAATTAAAACTTTTTTATTGTTATTATTCCTGCTTTCTAATTAAATCTAGCACAATCTCTTGGAATCATTATCCTTATTTTTAGAACATCATCCCGTAATCATTATTCACATGAAAAACTGTTTCATTCTTAGATATTATGTAGCCTTATTTCTGAATAAATTCATATAACAAAAGGAATAACAAAATACAATGTTTCTCTTTCTTAGATGCTTTTTCATTTTATAGGAAAAGTCTCTAAGCACTAAAGTGTGTGGAAAATATAATAATAATTATATACTTATAGTTTGCCCCAATGATTGTAGTATTTACTTTGAATTCATGAATGCAAAACATTTCCTATTGTAATTTCAATATTTTAACTTTTAAATATAAAAGCTTTCATATCTACAAAGATATTGGAATATTTTCTATTTCGAAACACATTTTTACCATCCATTAATGCTATTTTATCTCATTAAAAAATATTATCTTACGCTTTTATGTCCTTATAATTTATTCATTACATGTAAAAGTCAACCATTTAAATGTAACCAGTAAAACTGAATCGTTGTCCATTATTTCTTTTAACTACATAATACACAAATATTTAGCTATTAACTACATAGCATATTTCTTTTAACTCCATAACACAGCAATTTAAGTGCAAAAACTGCTAATACATTACAATTCCTTATAATACGATGATAACAATTACATGAGAATAAAGTACAATCAATCATCTTATATATTGACTCAATTTCTTTCTACTCAATAACATTTAAATGTTTAAAAATATCCGCTACAAGTAATATGTTCAATGTTAAATAATAGGCACCAGCCTGAGTGTCGGAATAACAAAAAGGTATGTTCCCATACGTAAGGATTTTATTATTTATTACGAGCTACGTGTTGTGAGTATAGGTCTTGATATTGATCTTAAAAAGTACTTCATTTGTGCGTGAATACGTAATTTGCTCGTGAGAAAAGCACATTTGTTTGTAGCTTAAAATGAAGGTCATTTGTTATCATGATATTTCATCTTCGTGTTTGTCTGTCATACACAATTTGTTGCATTAGAAGAGTAAACGACATTTACTGTTTATGTAGAATATTTTTATTTATACAGATATAAAAAATAATTTACAAGGAAAGGCCATTTAAAGTCATTTTTGTCGCTCTGAAGTGTTTAGCCATATTAAAATGAAAATGAAAACTATTTGGATCTTTGAGGACTAAGAAAGGTTTCTAAACTGCACAAGCCTGATTTTTTTCTTTCGATGAAGCTTGGATAGCTTCAATGGCTGAATAAATTCAATAATAAGATAATAATTGAAAATAGATAGTTTTAATAATTGAAAATAGGATAGTGCCAATAATTGAATAGTTTCAATAATTGAAAAACTTCCGCTCTGTTTTGCTGCTCATACTGTGTGATCTCCTGTCAACATCTGTCACCTGTGTGATCACCTGCCATCACATGTTACCTGTGGAATTACTGTCATCACCTGTCAGCTATGTGATCATCTGAAATGGAAGGAAAATTAACTTCTAATTAAAATGATGGATGCATGTTATACAAAAGGTGAGGGCAATAGTGAATATTGAATACTTTACATATACTGAAAAAAATCAAAATTTTCAGAAGAAAACTAAAATAATTTTACTTCCACATTGTTGCTGCAAAATAACTTAGATTATAAAGTAAAATATTTTCAGAGATAAACTGAATGCATTTGTGAAGTAAAATGGGAAATTTGCCATATGAAGTGTCTTAAACAGATTTTTTCATTCGTAAATAGTTTCTTGTTAAAAAATATGCCATATTAGTATTGAAACTATTTAATAAGGCATGAGAACTATCTGATTTTATTACTTGAAGACTTCTATATTCTTTTGTATTGTGTATAAATATTTAATTGTGTTAAATGCATGTAATATTTAACATTTGCACAAAAGAAAAAGGCAATTAATTCCAATAATCTCAAAAATCTGACTTTTTTATCAATATTTTTTCGTTTGAAAATATGAATAACATTAGAAAAAAATTTCATTTTCATTGAAAAATAAAATTTTGCTTCAGAAACGTCTAATTTCTACTTTATGAGTATGCCAATGTTAAAAAAAATTTACATTTAGTTTTTATAGAAATATGTCACTAGAGATAAAAACAATTTTCCAATAAATGATCTCCAAATTTTTATTCATTTACCACATAAAAGAATTATTTGTTTGACAGAAAATTTTCATAAAACAAGAGCTATCTTGTACTAATAGTATAAAAATTAGTGCCTTATTATACGCGACTAACAATGCTAGTTACTATAAATGATATATTAATATTTTTACGAAATAACTAAAGATACTATTAATCAGAAAATTTTATTTTATTGCATATCTCTTCATTCTGTCAGAAGACAGATAGAATTTAACAGCAGTAGATATGAAGGAATTTCATAATCTTAAAAACGTGAGAGCCGTTTTGCCACCTGGAAAAAATATTTACGTCACTAATGATTCTGTAAAGGGTATTGCAAGCATACCTGTCATAGAATCCAAATTCTTAGAATTGGTATCCAAATCCATGGGATTCCTTTACGAACTCATGGTTCCAGAAGATGGATTGTTTGGAAATCGTTTGGAAGATGGCAATTGGACAGGAGTTGTAGGACTACTTCAAAGGAATGAAGCTGACATGGCTTTTTCCTACTTGTCCATGAACTATGAAAGGTACCTGATTCTAGACTTCAGCACCACTTACTCTAGTCAAGTTCAAACTTTCGTAACAGAGATGCCACCTCTGGTTCCAAAAACCACTGTTTTCATGTATCCTTTGATATGAGTATATGGATTGGTTTCTAGTTCTCGTACCTACACTTTCCACTGTCATTTATTATTTGATGAGAAAGAAACGGTCCTTTTCAACCATTTTAACTACTGTTGTTGGCAATCTGTTTAAGCAACCTGTGAATGTGACCATCTCCACAGTAAGTTTAAGAATCCTGTACAGCTTTTGGTGGTTGTTTGTAACCCTAATGACATTGAGTTACGGTGCTGTTTTTTTGTCCTTCTTAACAGTTCCATTGAGAGAAAAGGGCGTTCAGACTGTGATGGAACTGTGCCAAGCTGTCAAGATAGGATCTTACAAGGCACTGATGCCCAAAGGATCTTCTCTTTTGCAGTTTTTGATAGAGAGTGAACACGTCCATTTACACGAGCTGGGTGAAAGTATCAAGAAAAACAACTGGTTCTATGATACCAGAGAAAAATAACGAACTACTTCGCTCCAAGGACTGCCCTGATAGGACCCAAAATGAGATTTACAGGATCCATCTATGTAAACAAACGTGTTTCTGAAGATTCTTTTGGTGTGTGGAACGTTGGAGTTGTCTTAAGCAAGAAGTTTTGCTGCGAAGACCAGTTGAATAAAATTATATTGAGCTTGATAAGCGCTGGAATGTACGAGAAAATTATAAACGATGAAATATTTAGATCTGGTCTGGGCACCTATGTAGATATTATCAACTCTGAAAAAACTCATTCGCTTAATTTGGAAGATATGTATGGGGTGTTCATTCTTTTGATTGCTGGTTACTTAATTTCTGCAATATGCTTCATTGGTGAAATTATATTTTATAGAAAAATTCAATTTTAAACAGCCCACGCTGTTATTTATATTATATGTTATTTATTCCCAAATAAATATATAAAGTCCTATCTCAACTTACTATGGATAATCTGTGGATTTTCAGAATCTGCGAAAACTTTGAGGTGACATACTACACATACTACTATGTATTTCGAGTTATTCAGTGATAGGTAATATATTTTTGTAATATATTTATAAATTCCCATCGAGCACTTCCTTTTTAATATAAGAATATATAAATCTTTAAAATCTTAACTACTAAAATATCAGAGCAACTAATATCATTCATAGTTGTACTTATGAATATGTCCTGTTATGTTGTTGTTGTCGCAACTCCTGAAAAATACAAGAAAACCAAATATTGTGGTGCTCTCGAATAATATTGGTTATGCTGATTGCCAGCCGGAATATAAAACTTTTCCGAGGTCCAGACAATCCATGGCGGCTGCAACAGTTGGACCATCAAATACATGATGATGATTAAGTTCCACGGCAGGGCAGTTGCCACATATTTGGTATTTTTTAACGCCATCAGCAGAAATTTTTATATTTTTGTGGTGCTTCATCCTTAATCTTGTGAGAGTAGTAGCTGTTAAAATACTGTTATTCTTATATTATAAAATAATCTCTCTATATATTTATAATATATTATAATAATATATACATACATAATATATTTTAGAATATGTAAATCCTAGTCAATAAATTTATCTGTTAGATTTTTCATAAATTAATAAAAAGTATATTTTGGAAGAATTCCATAAATATAAGACAGATTGTAGTTTAATAACAAACAGTGGAAGATTCATTATTTTGTAGCAAACTTTGGTGTTGAATAAAAAAAAAATTAATTATGTTTATTGTAAATTTCTTTTGAAAGTTTTGTAGATAACAAAAGGTAACGAAGTAAATTATAATGAAAAAAGTTCAAAAATGAAAAGGGAAAGATTTTTCATTAATGTGTACATTTTTTCAATAGGAAAAGAAAAGCTTATTTTTAACATTTTTTTATAAATAAATGAATATGAAATATGATTAATTACGCGTGTTTCGTAATACTTTACACTTGCAATGGTTAATTTACGTTACAATAATACTTATCTATATTGCATATCATCAAAAACAAATTAAAAAATATTTACCTTGTTCATATTTTTTTGAAAGAAAACTGATAGAATTGATTGAGAATCGATATCCTCCTCAAACTATTCAAAAATACAATTTTTAAAGATCAGTCAACGATTGATTTAAAGGAATTTTTGTTGGAATACAAATGTGATACTAATACAATAAATTTTAAAAAAATTTCTGAGAAAATATTTAATAAGAAAAATCAATGATTTTTAAATGTTCTTCAAACGGAATAATCATTCAGGTTTAATACTACATCTATAAAAGTCATTATTATAAATAAATACTGAAAAGAGCATTTATTTATAATAAGGACTATTGGAACATTAAACTAGCCATTTAAACTAAAGAGATCTATATTTGAATCAATCATGTTTAAAGAAAAGAGGATAGAATAAACAAAGAAAATGTCATTTCTTATTTTTACCTTTAAGCTTCATACTTTTAGAAAACTAAATATACATGTCCACTTTGGTAGGTCCTTGTCATATGTTCACTATTTACACCTTAAAAAGTCTCTGTAAAGATGCTAGGATGTTAGTCTGCACTGGTTCATAAACAATCACCACCAGGTTTCTGCAGAATGTTGTACACTTTCGTTATTTACTTATATATAGAATTAATTAGAATCCAAGTTGCTCGTCCCTCATAATATTTAATTTAGCAATCAAGATATAATTTTATTTTTTTCATTTTTATGTATTACCTTTATGCTTCATACTTTTAGAAAACTAAGTATTCATTTCAGCTTTGTTGGTCTCTTATCTTATGTTCACTATTTACACATATTTGCATAATATTAAAATGGCACTATAAAGATGTTAGGTTGTTGGTCTGCACTGGTTCACAAATAATCACCTCCAGGCTTTTGTAGAATTTGCTTTGCTTTCTTTATACACGTATATACAATCGAATTAGTTGCGATCCAAATTGATCGTTCTTTATAATATTTAATTTAGCAATCCATTACTCTAGACACAAATTATTGTTATAATTGGTGTCTAGAGTTTCTCTAAAAATCGATAAATGCAACAGACCTCAGTTCCAATTGATATTCATATAATTTCTTCTACTACACTAGCGTGAACCGGATTCTTTCTCCTTTGAAATCTCTCATAAATCTCTCTTCTCTTAAAAAACTGACCTCATCACCAACTGACATTGGCTCTCAGACAGTTGCAATCTTACCTTTACGTCTGATAAATCTTTCTCGCGTCTGCTGAAATATTTTTATTTTCCCACCATGAAACTCTTCATTTTTATTTATATATTTTTTTATTCCTGAGAGGAAAGAGATAAACGACCTCTTCTTCAACCCTCTTCGAAGCCACCCATTGGCTGTCAAAACTTACAGAAGTTTTCCATGTTATGTATCATATATAAGCCATATTATGTGCCATATATACTATGGTTTGTATCCGGAAAATTATGTATCATACATGTTTCTTTAAATATCCTTCGTGTCATTGTCTTTCTGAAATCTTCCAGATGTATTAATAGAACACATATTTGCCATTCAGTGAGAATGGCTGATTTGTAGGCTAAATTTATTTATATTATTGCTGTAAATAAGTATATAACATGTATATATTCATTAGCAATATTTATGTAAAAAAAATGATTTCATTTAATAAATATTAAAATAATTAATTTTTAATGATTGTATTTATTTTATAATTACGCATAAGGAAAAATCATCACATAACTACACTTGGCAATTTTAGCAATAATCACAATAATTTGGTACAAATTTGATTTCAGAGATTTTGACAAGGGGTTATTATTGTAATACAGTTATCTCATTTTATAACTCTTTTTATACCGATTAATCAAGAGTAAAAATATTTTCTTTGTTAATTTTCGTGAAAACTGGCAGCAAAATAATTTACACAATGTAAAAAAAAGGGATTTTTGTTGTTGGTCTTAAGCTACACATAGAACAATTTATACGAAACAAAATTCATAGTAAAAATATTTATATCTTCTACAATAAAAAAACTTTGGCGTCTATATTTTTTTAGTAAAATTATGTTTATATTTTTATTTTAAGTTATAAATACGAGCCATTTTTAATTTTACCCTTAATTATTATTTTTTTTTTGTTCTAATCCAGCTGGCAAATACTTAGACAGCTTGGTCTTGATGCCTTAAGGCAAGCGCTGCACACACGTTACTCACTTTGCATTACCGAGGGGGCTCGTGTAGCTTGAAAGATAAGCCACGGACGCGGAGTAACAATTCCCCGCAACGCTCTACGATCCTATTAGACTGGGACCTACAGTTTAAAGCGGATTCCGAACCACTACAAACATCCATGGCACCGCCGGGACTCGAACCCGAAACCCTGTCGTACCGAGCGCCAGATACTCCCGGCCATCCAGTCCCCTTACCCTCAATTATTCAAATGATAGTAAATATAATAATGATGTAAGTTATAAATAATAGATTTGAGATTTATGGTGATTCAAAGGAAGGCAAATCTACCAATGGATAACTAAATAGAAAATCTGAAAACAATATTATTTTCCTATTTAAAACGATACACATGAAAGAGCCTAACTAACTCACATTTAAACACGGAAATATTATGAATTATACGACATAGAGGATTTATATCCTATAATAGAAATTTTGATTTTATTTCAATGCATGCTTTCAAAGAATCTTTTTTGATATGCGCATATCTCTGTGATACAAGATTTTACAGAGAATCGAATTTTTTTTTGTTCAGGTTTTGGGGAGTACCTGTCACACAATATTGACAGGAACATTTCGAACCTTTCACTATATTCAATATGGTGAAGGAAATTCGCATTTATTTTGAGAAAATTTTTATATTTTGGAATAGTGTATAATATATAATAATACATATGTCACTCCATATACAATGTTGCTTTAAAAGTATAATTTCAACACACAATATTCATATATAGTATGCTGAATTTTTTCCTATAATTTGATGCAACAAAGGCATATATATATATATATATATATATATATATATATATATATATATTAAGGAATTTGTTACCTACCTTTGTAATCTACAGTTAATATTATGCAACAAAGGCATCTCCCTTAATTAAATGTATCATCTCCACTGGTTTCAAGTGCCATTTGACTACAATTATGATATCACGCCATCATTAATGAAAATTAATAATAAAAAATATTTTTTGAAGTTTTGGATTCTTACTTTTTGTTATGTTTTTCTTTTGAAAATTAAAAAAAATTCATCCTTCATTGCATTAAGGGTATAAAAATGGTAAAATCATTATGTTATCATGCCATCATTAAAATCAAAATTGTTAAAAACAACATTAGGGACATAACAGAACGTGTCGCATTTTAAGTCGGATATTCTGTCTGTAGTTTCCCTAGGGTGCTACATGACATGCAAAAGCAGTATAATTAACTAACATTGAAAGTTTTTGCAGAAGTTATTTTCGCTGTTGTGAATATTTTGGATCACTTCCGCCTAATGCATCTGGTTTTGACCCGTTTAATAATGGATAAAACGGGTAATAATCTCAGATTTTTTTCTCTCGAGTATTTTGGCATTTCATTCCCAGGAGAGAAAGCTATTTGGCAAGCGCATAATAATCCCATCTGTCAAATTTGACAACATACAAGCAATATTTTGGATAGTTATATTATATGCAATTATTGTTTAAATTAATGAAAACAACCTGTCACACAAATCTGATAGAATATATCGGTTTAATGTATAATGAGACTCAAGAAATTAGCGAATGTCTGTGCGACCTTCACAGGTCAAGCAACTAGAGATTGAATATGATATACTGTGTTGTTCCATCTTTTCATAGTGATAGACCAGTAGCTGAGAAATGTCTACTCCAAAGAGCAGTGAGGCAAGCTAACCTCCCCCTTCTTGACGGAGTGTCTTAAAAGGAGATTTTTGGTGAAGAATAGAGAGAGTTCTGCGATGATTCGACTGTTGTTGCTTTTCCTTTTTTCTGAAATGACTGAATAAGCCGGTGGGCCCTCGTGGTTTCATGATTCACACCATGTCATAGTTAAGGTCTGGTTCTGACCAGGTATTCCAGAATCGTCGTAGACTCCGAACTTAGAGTGAACTACACTTATGTATCTAATTACTATCCTTTTTTCTTCTTCTAATGCAGCTGGCAAATAGACCTTGATCTTCGCCATAAGGGCTGCACCAATGTTACTCACTTTGCATTACCTAGGGGCTCGTGTAACTTAACGGTAAGCCACGGACGCGGAGTAACAATGCCCCCGCAGCGCTCTATGATCCTATTAGGACCGGGACCTACGGTTTAAAGTGGATTCCGAACCACTACAAACACCCACGGCAAAGCCGGGCTTTGAACCCGATACCTGTGGTACCGAAAAGCCAGAGCGCTTGCCATTCGGTCCTCAGGCTCCCAATTACTATCCTTAATTTTCTTTTTTTTTTCTAAATAGAGTTCTGTATAAAGTCTGTTTATATATATAAAAAGTTAAAGTGTTCCCATGAACCTAGAAATGGCCTTCTTCTTGAAGTCAGTTTGCATGTCTAGTAAAGGCAGAGACGTTATACTGCACTCCACCATTAAATAAATTCTTGGTCATCAACTGTGAGATACAACAAACTGTCCCCAACCGGGATGACATTAATTAATCATTTATTCGCTAGAAAACTCCTACTTTCATTCTTTCAGGCAAAAAGCAATTTCTGGCCACATGTTTAGTATTGGATATCATTTATTCTGAATTTATAGCCTCTGTCAATTTTACCGGTGGAAAAAGAGTTTTTGAAAAACTTAACTAGAAACCTAGTTAAGCGTAACCATTTTTAATGCTTTTATATAGGAAATTTTTTTTTTTATTTATAAAAGCAGCCAATATGAAGATTATTTGCCTATTAAATATAAAAAATTTATATTGTTCAACAAATCGGCACTACAATAATGCATTAAGCGTTAACACAAAAAGGAGGTCCTGAAACACATAAAAGTAAAAAAATATGATAAAACTTTTTATCTGAAATGAAAGTAAGTTATTAGAACAAAATTACCTTTTCAGTCTACAAAAGAGAAAGAACAGAAAATAAAAAATGGCAAGTGATTATGTTTCGAAAAAAGTTATCCAGCATAATAAAGTTTAATGCGTAACAGTTTGGTAATAAACGCGGTACATTCGCTACGAATTTGAATTGTTGGTATTCTAATTCTTGACCATTTTTTTGAAATCATCACAGGCTAGTCTAACTGTGTTATTTATTTTACAGCCATCAATATAACAAATTATTAGAATGTCTTATATTAAACTGTTTTTGAGGTTATAATTATGATTGAAGTTTTGAAGTTAGAGCTGAAACTGACAATGAAAAGTATGTAAAAAGTAAGTACACTCATTTTACAGATGATAGAGTGAGATTTTGAGTTACTCGTACTCAAAATACTGATGTCTATGTATGGAAAATCGGCAATGATAAAAGCAGTATCGAAAAAATTGTACGATATATATGATAATTTAAATTAATTAATGCCTCACTGTATTAACCGATCTTTTTTGTATTTTGCAGAACCACAATCACTGGAAGCATAAGAAATGAAAGGATGAATAGCTTGCTTATAAATATTGAAGGTAGCATTCAATTTAGTGCCAAAGGAGTTGAAAGCCATTCAGTTTTATCTAAACTGTAATTTATCACAATTGTTAAAAATATATGAAATGGGATTTTTTAAGCAAAATTTGTTATCTTGTAGGAGATGTAGATACATCAATTCACTTATAAATGAAACAGGAAAACCTTTGAGAAATAAACTGAATATTCCTAAAAAGTAAAATTTCTCTTTTGAAGCATGCACGCCGCCTTTATGTCAAGTTGTTAAATTTAGTATTAGTTTATAGTTAGTTTTAGATTTAGTTTTACTTTTTGACTCTTCTAAAGCAAAATTAAGAGTTTCTTGAGCTTTAGTAAAGAAGATCAGAGTGTAATCTAGTTTGAAAGCAGATTTGCTTTAGATGATTTACAAAAGTAAATCGTCGGCAAAAACAATTGTTTCACAATAGTTGCAAATTTCACTGGAAGATCATCAACCATTACACTCCAGAAGATAGGACACATAATGTTTTGTGCAAATTATTATGAAGAAAATGACTCTTGTAACAGTGATATTTTTCTGCGTCTCTACAGTAGTGATATATAAAAACCTATAATTAACAATTAACATACAAATCTGAAACCTTTTAATGGTTTTATAACAGAAAAATATTTCAATAAAAATATTTTCTCTTTTACGAACACAAGAAATTAAATTACTGTCATTTTACAATGTTTGCTTTAAGAAGATTGACTAAACTTATGAACTGTAATATCCACTAATGGCCTACATCCCTGATGAAGTGTTTTCTTTTTGAAACCATTAATTAAAATGTACTGTATTTAAAGACTTAAGTTCCAGACTTACTGTAAATTAAGCTGACAATGGAAAGACTTACTGTAAATTAAAGACTTAACTGTAAGACTTGTCTTTTGGCCTGAATTTGCCACCAAAAATAAGTTTTATAGCAGATTGAGCGTTAGCCAGAGACTAACACACCACTTTTTTGCTACCACAATATGGAATAAAAACTTTTAGGATGAAATCTGGGGATTTGTAATATCTTCTCACCCTTTGTCGAACCAAATGGACAGAACATTCCTGATTATAGATTATACTAATGGAAAAATTTACTGCTTTGCTGATTATTTTCATACATAGATTCTTTCAATTATCAGAGAGAATGAGTGCCTGGTGGAGAGCAATTTAGATTTTCAATTGATAGAACTCAATGTGAAACTTGATAATCAAAGCAATACAAAGTTTATGTACTTATGTGCTGCTTTGAATCAAAAACAACAATTCTAGCTGTAAGTGCCTACTATCTATGCAATTAATCTAACCTATGCTACTAATTATCCACGCAAAAGAAAACAAAGTTTGAAATTTAAACAAATTATAAAGACACATTAGCACAGTTACTTTATACCACATCGCAAACAATGTTTAATACGTCATTCTTTATCCTTTCCTATAAAATGCTTATAAATTGTTAGAACGAGCTATTGCATCAATCGATTCACAAAGAGTTTTCCTCTTTGTAACTTGAATTTCCGCTTGTGTACTTAGTTTCTGGGAGAGTTGTTCCACAAACGGCATTACATTCCCGACGGTAACAGCAGTCAATATTTTCTTTCTCATCTCTTATTACTTAATGGAAAGTATGAGTTTTCGAACATTTCCTGCCAAGAAATACATTGAAGTTTAATTGGATTCTTATAGATCTTGTTCACGATCTAGTGAACTGCTTTTACGATATTTGAATTTAAAACCAATTGAAAACAATATCTAATTTTTTTATTATTTTACAGTCAGCATATGTAATTGCTTTTTATCTCAACACTCTCATGGTTTCTACTAAACCCCTGACTTTTGAGCTCTTTACTTATTGAAAAGATGTTCTCAAAGACAGCATATATAACTGAACAAATTGTTACTTTATAAAATATGCTAACGATGCTATATTAAAAATAAATTTGATTTTTCGCACTCTTTTAAAAAATTAACATCCCAGGTTTGGAGCACAGATTGAGTGGCAAATTATCATCTCACATGAAACTCCTAATTCGTTCAAACTCTAAATATTATTTATTCATGTGAGTTTTCGTTAATTTTAATGTTTTATAAGTCAAATGTATAGTTGAAGATGGGTGAATAATTTTTAATTTAATGCCCAAAACGGAAAAACAATTTACTATTTTTTTTTACTGAATCATTCAGGAAAGTGCATAAAGTGCAATTTACAAATTTTGAAAATTTTCAAAAACAGAAAAGAAATAGACTGGTCAAAATCTCTTCTATATTCTTAAAATGCTAAATCACTTTTGGAAGTCAGAATAATGTGGAATTTTGTTTCAAATTTTCTGTATGATAATTATTTATGGGAAACCCTGGGCTTTATGGTTCATATAAATGTCCATGTTTTTACCCTTCCCCCAAATTTTAGTCTATGGATTTTAGGGATGCCATGTATAAGAATCTCGTTGCAATCTGCATTCCTTAAACTGTCAGGTGAGATTCTTTCTATCGGTAAATTTCTCGCAGAGATTCATTCAACTATCGTCGCAAGATTCTGTAGCAGATGAAATTCGTTAGTTATGAATTCTT
Organism: Caerostris extrusa; assembly: GCA_021605095.1. NCBI lineage: Eukaryota > Metazoa > Arthropoda > Arachnida > Araneae > Araneidae > Caerostris > Caerostris extrusa. The sequence continues at coordinate 26,126 of BPLR01006085.1, read as the reverse complement.
CTATTCTTATATATGTGGATATAACCGTGCTGCATGGAAATAGAATATCATAAAGTACATTCTAAAGATGTAGAGTTAACTTCCTCAGCATCTCTGTGGTTTTACCTTCAAACTAAATTCCATTTTCTGCCCATACTGTATACGACGAAATCTGTTGCATACTATATCTAGACTTTTCGTTGAACATGATATCTTACACCTCATATTCTATTTGCTGTTGTTCTTACTCTTTACAATTTGTACACATCTTAGGAACTACTTGTCATTTGGCATGAGACGAATGTAGACACATTCGTCTTTATCGCTAAAAACTCTCTATTTACTTCGAATTCATCGAATCAAAGTCTTACGGTACACTCAGAGCATCCTGTAAACAATTTTTCTCGTAATTCTCACTTCTGTAGCGGTTATTTGTAGGAATAAATTATGTAGTAATCTGAGCGGTTGTTATTTAGGACCGACATGACGTTGCTCGTTAATTAACTGTTCCAGTATTTTTAAACTTTTGATACATACTTTAAAATTCAAATCTCGAGACACTTATGTGATCATCCAAATCTCAACATTCCAATAATTCTTACTATAAAAAACATGACCAGCAATCCAATAATCTGCTCCATCCAAGTCAAATATATTAGCAAGTAATTTTTGTGTTTGATTTTAACCAAAGCCATGTCTTAAAAAGAATTTATGAAAATTTTAATTGGTCAGTCCAATATTTTTTAAAACTTCTGGGGTCCCATAGATTGATTCAAAGTTGATTAAAAATATAATATAAATATACAATAAATTGATTCAAAATCGTTACAAAATTTAATATCAATAGGCCAAAGATTGATATGAAGTCATTTAAAAATTGGTTATTAATATCTTTTGAGTCATCAAAAAATCATTACTTGAAAAGATGGAAAGTCGCGATTGAGAGTCAAAGAAGCAAATTGACGAAACCTATGATGCAGTGCCTCAGTAAAAATGGCCTCTAAAATTGATCCTCAATACAGGCAGGTATGGCTAATTCTTTATGTGTCAGTCAATAACTCCTAAGCTATCAACCCTCATAAACTATCAAACATAAGCAACATCTTAAAAAGAAAAATTATAGTTCAAAAAACTAAAAAACAGGCTTTTAGAGTTAATCAAACTAAAAAGTAAAAAATAATTGTTAACATAAGAATAAAATGACTGACGAGAAAATGAATGTCACTGTCCTAAAAGCGTTGGGTGCTCTGTATGGCATTTTTAAACTAACTCTGCATTTCGAAATGAAACTAGTGAAAAATTATAACGATTGATATCGAGGACCCCACGCTTTTAGAACAGTGACATTCCTTTTCTCGTCAGTCATTTTATTCTTATGTTAACAATTATTTTTTACTTTAGTTTGATTAACTCTAAAAGCGTGTTTTTCCAAAACAATAATTTATTTTTTACTTTACTCTAAAAGCGTGTTTTTAAACTATAATATTTAAATGAGGTCCCTGTACGGGATACTGAAACTACTGTTCTTACAATAATTTAATCCTGAGTAAAACAAAGGTTAAATGCGAGTATGTCGAGCCAGCCAGGATTCGAACAGGGAATCTCCTGATCCGTAGTCAGGCGCGTTATCCGTAGTGCCACTGTCCCACGTAGGTTTGAATGTCTTAGGTACTTTTTCATTCTACGTGGGTTAAATTGCTCTTCATAAGTTAAAATAAAATCACTCATCCTGGCGATCCTAATCATGGTGTGATATTAAACTTATCAAAATATTTTAATGTCGTCGGTCCTTGATAAGTCTACAACGTTTAAATTAAATCGGATAGCTTAAAGTAGGGCAAAATCGAACCCAAAGAGTCAGTTACAAACAAACAAACATACAGGTGAAACTAATAAAAGCGTATTAAAAAATGCATGAAAAACAAAATGCAATAGCGCCCGGCTAACATGCATGAGGTTTGAGGTTGAATCTGCTGGCTACATGGCTGTAATCACTTTCAGAAATCGATAATAATTATGATAATGAGTAAAACCTCGATAGGCGAACTGCCTGATGAGAAAGTTCTAGATTTTTCTTATAAGACAAGAAAATGTAATGAAGTTGTCCCCTAAAATTCCTCCCAAAAGGCTTTGCTCTCCCCTTATGACTGGTTTGTAGTACATCCTACACAAAAGTGAAACATAAAACTCACCAATGTTAAACAAAAGAAATAGAGCCCAATGGATGATGCATTTGTGCATATGTACTGAGGAACCATGGTTTGAAACTTACCTAAATAGGAAGTGGCTTTATGTATGCAGAGAAGGCAGACACGATTAAATCTTTACACGGAAATCGCTTTCTTTTATGCGATAGTTTGAACCCTCAAATAACCCTCGGGAAAATTGATTCAAATTGTAGTGGTAAAAATAGTATCTAATATAGGAACTTCTAGTCGTTTTAGGCTAATTAGATGTAATTCCTACACTGACTGGTGATTTGAGGTTCGAAACCTAGATATTGGAAAACAATTTATTGTCATTAGCCATCAGTAAAATAAGGCAATGTTGTGTAAGGGGTAGTCTAAATAAGAATCAGTAAAGAAAATAGAATCGCTTTTACTTAAATCGAACATATTTCATATCTTAACAATTCACTTCTGTGGTAAATAACTGAAACTGTCCTGTTTACAAGAAACCTTCCAGACTACGGCAAAATTTGATTTTCTTTTATACTTAAATTTCGTTGTGTTAATATCATTTTCAATACTTTTAAATTATAGTTAATAGTAAAATGAATAAAGAGTTTTATAGATACATTTCATGGTGCGCTAAATTACTGAAAAAGATTTCATATAATGATACACATTACATTATTTTTAAACGAAAATCGTTAACCATTGATCAAGGCAAGTAAAAGTCAGTTAAGTAATTGTGGTTCAGTTAATCAATTGATCAGTATTTTCTTCTTCATTATCTCATAAAGTATTATTTTTCATTTCTTAATGATCAGTTCCAAAATTTGCAGTGATCAGCAAAAGTGCAGTCTTTTTAAATTATAAAACTTACGTGATGCATTTAGTAAAACTTAACTTAATTTGTTTCTCCAACAGAGTTAAACGTTAACAATAATATGAGGGTAAATTCTCATGCTGTTTTGTTCACAAAATATTCCATTAACTAATTTTTCAGTCGTATTTTTTGCGAGTCATATCAATCATTGCAATGCTATGCAATTTCAGAAAAATACCATTTTTATTGACAACTACTTTTTGTTAATTTGTAAACTTTCACTTCTCATACTGATTTATTGACCATTTTTGTAAGATATTCCATATATTTTAATGGCAAATTAGCATGTAATGAATGAATACTGGCATGCAAATTGTGGTTACAAGCAACAACATAACTACCATGTTGATTATTGTAAATAAACAAATGTTGCTTTGTTTGGCGCATGTAATCTAACTGATGTTTGTCAATTAAGATTGCGTGAGATACATTCATGTCCTTACATGCAAATTTCATGGCGAATGAATAATATGAGTAATTTTATTGTAAATATATCGAAAAACATTTTTCATTACAAAAAACGTACGAATGATTTCTTTGTGAAAAACGCAATGCTTTTAAGTTATTAGATTCATGATATTTTACTTTTTAACTATTGAAAAAGAGGTAGATATTAATTTATCCAAATTTTGAAAAAGAAATTGGGCACGTCAAAATATAACTCATTATAATTTCATGTATTCTTTAGAAAATATTCTTCAAAATTCATCTTAGCTTAATGAATTATTAATAAATTATTAATTGACTGAATTGGTCTTAAACTTATTACATATCTGATAAAAAAAAAAAATAAAACTTAAATAAGCAGAATCAGGAACAATTTGTTTATGGCAATTTTGTGGAGTAATCACTTAATTTTATTGATGGAAGTTGTCATGCACTTAGTTTACAAAAATATGAATTGTATTTAACATAAAAGGTGGATGGATGCATGGAAGGCGTATTAGAACTACTTTATGTTTGATGAGTGTACATAATAAAAGTAATTAATCCATTAAAGTTTGAGAATTGAAGAATATCTTTCTTTTTTTAACTTTTTCTTAAAAAAAAGTTAAAAATACGAGTTTACTTCCATGAATAACTTCTATTTATTGATTCCATATTACAACACTATTTTATTAATATTTACAATTCAAGATTATGGTACAACGAATTTGGAGCAATAATTCCTTTTTCACTTCATAAATTATTCTTTTATTTTATTTTTATTCCTTTTATGTTTATTCTTTTTAATTTTTATCTATTTTCATAGTTTTATTGTCAAACCCAGCACGTTAGCAAATTAAATTTACATGAAAGTACATCAAATACAGAAAGTTTGCAATGTTTTATTTTTTTTTAGTTTTTATTTATAGTATTTTTTTTTTTTTTCGAAATCACAAATAGTTAAACGTTATGATTTTTTTCGAAGACCTAGCATAATTTACAAAATGGAAAAAGAATAAATTATTGGAAAATAACAATTTTACATTTTGTTTATCATAAATATTTAAATAGCGGTCAAATGCTTCTCATGAGTTTAAATATAATGTCAGAATTCAATATATCAATGTAATTGTGGTTGAAAATAATTTATCTCCTGTTGTTAGATATAGCTTTTAACTTGAATTTTTGTCTCATACGTTTTCGAACAGTACAACTTTATTGTTTGCTTCTAATGTTTTAAGTGTGTCCATAAAATTAAATCATTCTTTTTATTTGCAAATACTTTGAAAATGTTTCTTGTTAAATGTTCACGTGTAATCGTTCCTGCAATTCCAATACCTAAGCTCCATATAAAACCTCAGTACATTAATTTTGCAGAAAGACTTGCATGTTTTATTTCAAGTTGCAGTTTTTATCATGGGTTTTCGAGCATTATAAAAGTATCTGCCTTGTCTGGAGAGCCGATTTTTGTCTTTAATAAAACGCTTTCCGGCACTTCAGTTTTGGAATTGAAGGCAAATTTTGGAAATATTAGCAAGCAAGTTGAATTTTCAATACGAAATCATCAGTCCAGAAGATGGCAAAATGGGGTTCCTTAATGGAAAATGGCACCTGGTCAGGAATAATTGGCATGGTTGCCAGAGGTGAAGTGGATATGGGCCTCACATATCTAGCTATCATGGAAGATCGGAGCAAATTCGTGGATTTCAGTACTCCTTATTATTCATTCGGAAGAACTTTTGTTACGGACAAGCCTGGTATTTCACCTAAATATGCAGTATTCTTTATCCTTTAGTTTGGATGTCTGGATATTATTTTTCATTTTTCTAGTAATTTCTCCATATATTCTTCAAAAAATGGATATCTGCAGAAAGACCTGTTCCATTCCGCTTACCTGATGTAGTAGAAGAATTTCTCAATTAGCAAGAAGAAACGAATCTTTTCAAAAACAATCGTTCGCTATACAAGACTTATTTCAATTACCTTCATCACTTTTATATACAGTTCTGTTCTTTTTTTGTCTTTCATATTAGTGCCTCTACACGCACCAGGGTATCACTAACTTTCAAAGAACTGTCTTCTGCAGTGCAAAAGGGCAAAATGAAGTGCCTAGCGCCCAAAGGAAGTGTAGACGTCCAATTACTGAGGGCAGCAATGCTTTATATTTGAAGAAACTTGGAAAACTGATCGCAGAAAATGATTGGTCATACCGGAGCAGGGAATTAAATACCTCTGATGCCATTGGTCGTAATTTTGGCTTTAATTGCTCCTAGATTAATACTACAGTGCCGATATGGGTGCCACCCTTTACAAGAAAATTCATCTCTGATGATTCCATTGTTGAGATGAGCACGGCCATTGCTCTGAAGAAGAACTTTTTGTTGCAGAAAGAAATTGGACGGCGTTATTATGCGAATGGTGAGTGGAGGATTGTTCCAGAAGTTGGTCAACGACAAGCTATTTGAGACGAGGGGTCCAAATGCGATCATCAGAAGTTGAAGGTTCGGAAGAAAAGTCATTGGCTCTAGAAGATGTATTTGGAATCTTTCTTTTCTTGATTGCTTCTTATGTGGCTTCTTTTTGTTTGCTGGTTGGTGAGATTTTTTGCATAATCGTTATTCTAAATGTTTTTTTCTAAAGTTAAATAATGCTGTGTTATTTTTATATAACATTTCAATCAAATATTGATAAAAAATGCAAAAACTTGGAAATTTCATTTTGTAATTTAAAATTTCGGATAAATCAAAAAGAATTGAGAAATTAAGAATTGTTATTTTAGATAACAGAGGAACATCCAAACTTTTGGACATATATCTTTTCATCTTCATCTACTAAATAAGAGAAGATATAGGAAAGTAATATAATAAATAGTAAAAAATAAAGAATATAGTAAATATAATAAAATAAATAGGATAAATAAAAGTGGTAATTCAATAAAACTTTTAATTATAATATTTATTTTAAAAAATACATTAATTACATCAGAATATTTTGTTTTTAAATTAATTAAATCTGTATTATTGTTGATACATATGAATTGAATTTCAGAATAGATTAAATCTTCGTCTAAAATTTTTTTATTTTTTAAAAGTTCAAAAATTTTTCGTTAAATGTAATTATTAATAATATTAATAATACGTAATTTAATAAAAGCTTAGTCTTATATTAAATTATCTTAAACTATAACAAATAATATCCAAGCAAATGTCGTTAAAAAGTAACTTAAAAAAATTATTTTACATAAATATAACAAATAATCTAGATAAATCATAAAAGTCATAACAAATAATTATAATAGTAATAACAAATTTAACATAATATTTTTATAAAACACAAGAGCCAAAACCTTATAATAAAATGAATTCCCTTGACTTCCCAAGCATGTGATTTATTTCTGTTTAATAATAATCCATGCTATAATTTTGATAAATGTGGGCCAACAAATTAAACTCTAGTGTATTTTTTCTGTCTAATTTTATCATTAATGATTAAATTAAAAATATTCTTTTTGCAAAAATAATATAATAATTGTAATAATGTAGTTGTTACTATCTGTTACATATAATACAGATGAACAAATGTATTATTAATAACAGATTTTACCATATATATTTTAATATCATAATGATCAATAAGGATTTGAATTAAAAATAATTAAATTGTACAAAAATAAAATATTAAATTAACTAATAAACAAAAGTTTAAATCATTATGCACTGATTAAGAACTTACAAGAAAACTAGTCCAGTTTTATGCATTTACGTCATTGTGTAAGGAAAAAGGGAAATTGTATTATTCTGATGCAACTGGAAATTTTCAGGAAAAGAATAAAGTGCTTTATTTTATTTCTTTTACGCAGTGTAATCCTTCAGTTGTTCTCTTCTGTATTTTAATATTTCAGAAACAAACTGTAAAATAGTTTTTGCGAGATTTAAGAAATTTTAGGGGCATTCCATTTTCTAGATAGATTTTCGTTCATTGTAATGAAACAATATGATTCGTAGTAATTTGAAGTAGATACGATAAAATTCTTTTTGATTAATTTAAAAATCCGTTTATCTATTTATTTCAAAATTAAATTAAAGTTAAATCTAATAAACAAACATTTGTATCCTTACACGCACTATTTTAAGCACAAGAAACCTAGACCAGTTTTATGTATTTTATTTCATTGGGTAAGGAAAAAGGGAAAATGCATGTATTCTGAATGCAATTGGAAGTTTTCAGGTGAAAGAATAAGAAAGTGCTTTATTTTATTTCTTTCTTTACGAAGTGTGCGTTCCTTCAGTTGCTCTCTTCTGTATTTTAATATTTCAGAAACAAACTGTAAAATAGTTTTTGAGAAATTTAAGAAACTTTTTTAGGGGCATTCTATTTTCAAGATACAATTTTCGTTTATTGTAGCAATTAAATGAGAATACGATTCTAGTAATTTCTGAAGTAGACCCATTGAGGAATTCTTTTTGATTAATTTTAAAAATTATTTTATCTATTTATTTCAAAATTAAATTAAGTGGCTCATATTTAAGTAAAATAAAAATAAAAGAGTACCAATTTTATTGTTAACAAAAACTGTTAATCAGTAAGCTGTTCCACAGTATTTTTTTTGAATAATTATATTAGAAGTACCGTACTTTCAAAGAATTAATTTTAAGAATTATTTTTAAATTTTTTACAAATTTTTATACTTGCTACCATATACATGGAAATTGAATAAAATATATTAAAACTTAAATTGAAAATTCTGATTCAATGCCTATTTAAAAATAATATAATTTGTACCTGAAGAGGAAATAATTTAAACACATTCAACATCTAACACATATTTAATTTTTAAAAGCTACATGGCATACATTTTTATTATACATATGAAAGGATAAAACACCATAGTTGTATGCATTCAACAACACATGATGAAAGCATAATTTAAACAATACAATAAACATGACAATGGCTTGCATATTTGACATCACATGATAATTGGAAATATTAACCAAACTTTATATTAACAGAGAATTATGTGCATGTTTGACATCAAATGACTATGAACTTAAAATTAAGTAGGATACAGTAACGCGATAATTTCTATCACACTTATCATGCCATAATTTATGAACCTATTTACAATAATCAAAGATTATGTGCATTTTTAATATCACATCAAGAAAAAAATCAGTAAAGACGACGTATGCATATTTATTTGACATCACAGAACAATAATGTTTTTATACACAATATCATGTTTCACAAAATTTACATTTACAGTCAATATACTAATCTCACAAGAAAGGATGCAATTCTTATTTTAAACAACATTTTCCATTGCTTCTTTTTTTAAATTATTACACCAATTTTATTTACATTTTTTTATTGTTATTGTTTCTTAATGCTAAACGAATAACAATTTTTTTACAAACCAACTTTTCACCATCGAGAAAGCTATTTACAGTATTAACAATGATTTACACTAGATATTTATGTCTATCTATGTACAAAACATTTAGCACAACTAAAGAAAAATATGTTTCTGACTGAATCACAAAATCAAATATGAATAAATTATTCTCTTTTAAAAAAAAACATAGAAATTTTTAATGCATTATGTTTGTTTAGCTTAAAATTTGAGAGGAATTTTCACGGAACTTTATATTATTTACAAGAATAATTATCATAACTTTAAAATAGTTTTGTCCAAAATATGAAGTGGGAAATTACACTGATATTCACATACAATATTGAATTTTAGTGAAAATGGGTTAAAAGCTTTAACATTTTACATGTTTGAAAATAACTTACATTTACATAAGCACATTGATCTAAAATTTACAAATAACGAATAATATTTACAAATATATTACAACAGCATTATATTGTTCCCACATCTTAAATTTTTTTTTTTCATAGTGTAATTTTATAAATGATGCAAATTGTTATTTTTCTGCTTTTATTGCCATTATTTTTTTTATTTTTCATTCAAACAAAACAGAACAGCACTAAGACCAAATTTATTTTTATAAATAAACATTACAACACTCTCATTTAATAATACAGGACATAAAATTTTCTTTTTTGAAATTAAATATTAATTATTAATAATTAATATTTGCATTAATTAAATATTTACTTCTCTTTTTCATAAAAAATTCTGAATTCTAATTTATTTCTAGCAATCTTATATTGACATTTTAGCTGTTTTAGAAAACTTTTTTTATTTAAGTAGATTTGGAACAAACAAATTATGAAAACACTTACTTTTTTCAATTCATTGAAATGTAAAGCAATAATTTCCAATTCAATAACTAAATATTCAGCAAAATTTATGTAATTAACAAAAATGAAAAACAATACCTCACTTCCCTTTTTATTCATGCTGAAAAGTTTAAGCAATAATTTCAATTCAATATCTAAATATTTAAATAATTTATATATTTATTAACAAAAAAATTAAAAACAGCATCTCATTTCTATTCATGCTGAAAATATAAGCAATAATTGCAATCCAAAGATCTTTTTCTGAAACATCAAAAGAGCATTACAAAATTAGAAATGTAAAATTAAATAATTAGACTTTCCTTTAAGGGAATAAGGACTTGTTACATAAATAAGTTTAAACATTTATTTATAAAGTGTTTTAACTTAAAAGAAAGTATAAAAAGATTTATTCAATTATGTTTTTAATTTCAGTCAAAAAAATATTAATAAGGAATGTATCTACAATGTAACAAATGTCTAAATCAAGCACTGCACTAAATGAGTTCTATTGACACTGACAGCCAAAAATAGCTACTACTTCTGCAGCTTCAAATCAGAACTTAATTATCCACTGCCTGCAATCAAAATCAACTTAACTTTTTATCATTCTTGTAAGAATCTCATGAAATTTCTGATTCTCAGAAGCTAGAAATTAGCCTTCATACCTTCCTACAATTGAATCATCCTTTTTTATTTATCAAATTGCATTTTGCCATGATGATAATTATAATGCAGGAATAATTATGAGACGAAGACAATTTATTCCCTTCTAGCCATCTTTTATAGATAAAATAATATTATTTATGTTGATTAAGTAGATCCATTAAAAAAGAATTCTTAAAATTTAAGAGGAGAAATCGCTCATTTTTGAAAAACGTGACCCATCTTAAACACTTGACTCAATTTATGAAAGATTTTGTGCTGGTTTAATAAAATTAATTAACAGGGTATAATATAATTATTATAATAATTATAACATTTAAATATTAATTGAGTAATGTGACGTGGCATTTTGTTTTTTTATATTTTTTTCTTGTGCTTTTTTTTTTAATTTCTCGTTAGTTTTTAATTTATAAATGTTTTTCCAAATACATTTACAAGAAAGGAATATTAAAAAGTAGTATATGACTTCCTATAATCGATTTAAAGATTATAAAAATTTTTTTTTGACACATAATATTTATATTTGTTGAGATTGGTTTAAGAAGAACATTAAAAAATTGTCCTCACAGTAATAAAAAAAGAAAATTTTCTCTCTCTCCTGTAAAGTAAATGTTTAGTTGTCACAGATTGTTTCTCTCACAGATGTAGATTTTTTTTTTAACAATGATCAAAATTAAATATGTGTAAAAAAAATAATGATCAAGATTAAATATTTTATAAAAAATTATGTTTATAAATATCCAAAAGATTTTAAATAATGGAATTTTGTTTTTATGCCTTTTTTTTTTAAGCCATTAAATCTTGATATATGAAACAATTTAAAAGATAAAATTGCGTTTGCCTGATTCATTCATTTTAAAAATCATCTACCAAATACACATCGTAATTTAATAAGATAACGTATGGAAAATAATTTCCATTTCTTTTATATAAGAAAAATTAAATTATCAAGACCCAGAAATAACATCATATAAACAATACAAGTAAGAACTTTTCTATAAAATTTGACATTAGAGATATTTTAATGCAAATATAAATTTATATTTTTATGATCTACTATAAACGACTGCAATGAAAAATTAAAAATTTCTCACATGGCATTTGTCCTTTGTTTCAAATATGAATTCCTTTGCTCTCAATCTTTAAAAACCAATAAAAGTGGAAAAAATGCTCATAGGTGTAAATGATAATAGTCTTAAATAGAACTCCTTTAACCTCTCAATTTTTCTAGTTAAATTATTTAAAATAATATAAAAATGACTTTTATCTAGATGTACTAGTACTATCTGAAAAACTGTTTTTTACAAACCTTTTTATTTCATAAGGTACTTTCTAAAATAAAAAGTGTAAAAAATCATAAATGTAACGTGTAAAATCATTAAATTATTGAATCTTAATATTAAGTAATTGAGCATAACATGTTGGGCATTTGATTTTCAGATTTTCAAAATTGCCTTTCATTATACATTTTCCCTTAATTACCTTTCAGTATGCAAGTACAAGTTTTTGCATGTTAAAATTAGTTTTATTATGTATCTTTTTAACAAAAATAGATAGCAGTTATGTAGAAAGAATATTTTTTGTCAACAGAGTTGTTGCTGAGTATTTCTTATAACTTTCTGAAGGATTAATTCAAGATACTATGGGAAAAAATACAACATAATTATGTACTCACCATAAAATATAAATATTGTTTCAGAAATATATGATAAACAATAATCTGTGCAACTGGAAAACATATTTCAACTTCACAAGAATATACATTTTGAAAAATTTGAAAACAAAGTTTGAAAAGACAAATTTTCGAAAAACTGACATGAGGTTAAAAATACCTTAGTTTGTGTACACTATAATGTTAGAACTTGGAAATTTTGGTAGTTTCGTTAAACTGAAAGAAATTAAATCAATTTTCTCAGTTGCAATATATATTCACATAAAATTTCAATTTAGTTTTACAAAAATTGTTAAAATTGAGTTCTGAAAATTTGAGAAATTTCAGTATCATACAATTACAAGTTTTATACATCAATATAATTCATAAATACAGATATATTCACAAAGGGAAAAAGTAGTCTTCTGAAAGTCACTATATGTGGCAATGTCCATTTCCGGTGATGGAATGATTCAACGATCCAGTGGACGATTTGATGGTCTGAATCGTATCCAAAGTGGTTCCTTGGAAGCTGTCATTGATACTGGCTCTTTGGATTGGATACTTGCAGAACAGGACTAGAAATGTTCGTTTGAACTTCCTTCCGAAGATGCAGTAGATGACAAAAATTAACCGATGAGTTGACTGTTACCAGAAGGTTGGACACACGCACCAGGGGAAGCAAGAATATGTCGAAATATTCAATTATATTGATGACTAGAGCGAGGATGTTACAAATCAAAAAGACAACCACCACACAAAGAAGCATCATTGCCAGACTGAATTCCCCTTGCTGCTTGCGACTAAGCGTCTGCCTCTCCCTTATTGGCTCGACGAACTGTCTTCCATATCAAGATGTTGAAGATCATCAGTACAAGGGAATGGAATGAAGTACATCTGAAAGAAGATATAACCAGATGTGGTACCTCATAGTAGAGCTTATTGACTCTCAACTGCGAAGCAACTACCTTGTATACAGTCCGATTCATGTCTGGTGCAAAGTACTCTGAGTGCTCCACCTCCCAAATCTTGGTATATTATAGAAGATGGCCATCAGGGTAATGAACAGGTTGAAAGATCTCGCTCTTCTGTATGTGCACAGAGACTTGGCCTTCAGAGGGTGACATACTGCAATGTACCTCTCTACTGTAACTGCTACTGTTGTCCAGACTGAACCAGTTTGGGCAATAAGCCCCTACTGGATAAGCAATAGGTATGATTAAAGGGGACACATCAAGGGTATATGTCTTCAAAAAAAGTAATCCTGCTTCCAAGTTTGTTCAGACCAAGCATGAGAACTGCGCATATTAAGACGATGGTATCGAATACTGCTAATCCTTGTAGCCACAGTTAACGGAAGATCTCATCTGAGGTCTAGACAATATAATAAGGGACACAAAGTTGGCAATGACTCCAAGAAGACCAATTATGGATATGAGGGCACCTTCTGTAATGAATTCGAAAGTGGTTACTTCTGGAAAGGGATCGAAAGGTAAAGGTTCAGTGATGTTTAAAATGTCTTGAAGAAGTCTTGTTTTTGGAATCAATGAGAAGAATTCATGTTCATATCATCTTCAATAACTCTTGAATTGTTGATATTATTATTAGGTAGTAAAAATATTGAAAGTGATTGAATTAAAAGTTTTATTATGATTTACTTATGAAGTATCCATTGTTAATCAGATCTGGAAGTTTAATTTTTTGACAAGAAAATTTCTTAATTTTGTTTTGCATTTTTTACAACAGATATGCTAAAAAGAAATCTTTTCACAATTTTTTTTTTCTCCCAATAAAACATTTTTACAATATACATTTTTCAGACAACCTTATGTTCTTTATATTCTGTTTTATCTTTTGTGTGGATTACAAAATTGTCTTTGTTTGAGGACACCAATGAACCATCGATTATAAACATCGCCTATCTGAAAAGATAAAATTATATTTTTAGATATATAATTAAAACTTTAATGACAAAAATTATTCTAATTGAAATATACATATAGAAATACAAATTAAATTTTTTTAGAATATATCTATTCCTTATACATTACGTTTTTATAGAAAACTAATGCAACACTGTATTATATGCATGACTAAATTTTTTCTTATCAATTATATATACGTTGCTGGATTACTTTATATTTATTACAGTGGCGTTATCATGTAGAAAAAAGGAAGTGACATAAATACATTTAATAAATATATGACATTTAATACATTGAAATGACATAAATACATACAATAAATAAATACATTTCTAGATAGAAATGTATTTATATTTGAAATAAATTGTTGTTCTGACACATAGCTGAGACTCCAAGGTATTGAGGTTCAGATGCTGTTGGAAAAGAATTTCTAACTTCTGTTTCACTTCTATTCATACATGACACCAATGCTGACTGCCTCATATATGGGTCAGTGCATTATTTTGTATAATTGCCATTTCATAAATAATTTCTTGTTTGAGATGGAATCTCACCAATTGGGGTATAATTAATTGATGAATATCGCTTTGAATTGAGCATCATTTACCAGAGAATCATGCCTTAAGACATTTCGGACAGCGATGTGATATTAACTTCTGTGTCACTCCCCACACATCTCAACAAGGGGCGTTGTGAACTGAAATACCATTTCTATTTGAAATTGAAATACCATTATATTAATTATATTGAAATATCATTATTACACTTTTGATTCCTTCCGTGGCATCCTTACAGCATGATGATATATCGAAAATATTTACGTCTCGTTGTGTTGTCATTGCTGTCACAGTACCCCGGGCTTCTATTTCAAGAAGATAATCCTAATTGCACTGTACAATCATCTCTACTTATCAGACATTACCCAGTTCAGCTAAATTGCTTGATCTCTTTCCTAATAGACCACGTTTAGTCTAATAAGTAGGAACCTCTAACTATCCCAGGATCTTTACGATCAAATTCAACAATGAGAGAGAGAGAGAGTATGCTTAAATTTCTCTGTAATCGCTACAAATCAATGAAACAGGATAAAAAACTGGTATAAGGATCAAATATGGGCCAAATACTTATTAATTGATTCTCTGTTTTTGTTATTTTCTCCCGTATAAAGTATTCGCGATCTCAAAAATTTTAATCCATGCATTTAGATCATATCTACACATTTTTTGTAAGATTTAGATAAATTTATCGGCCATCCTTCATTGTGTGTGTATGTCTGCTAGAGTGTATGAAATACAATATTTTTCAAGGTGAATTTTCATACAAAAAAATTAAATTATTTAAGCAATTTTATATGTTTAAATATTTAAAATAAGTTATTCTTTGTCTCTGGGTGTTTTTAATCATTCATTAATATGTGGAAGTCTAAACGGTTTTTCTTAAACATAATACCAAAGTATTTAAATCATTTCTAGAAGGTGTGAATCTAAAAATTTAATGATATTTTTTATGTTAGAAAATTATATTATGTCATATTGCAAACACCTACGCTAATATGTTGTGTCATATGACAAAATTGGAACTCAATCCATTTAAATCAGGCCACTAGCCAAGAATAATACAACAATTAATTTAGAATTACACACTACCAAATATTAAAAACACATAAAAACATCATCATTCAAATTAAAACTGACAATATCAAATCATTAAAAACATTTAAAAATTATATGAGTAAAACCCAAAAATTAAGTATCAAAGTCTAAAAGGAAAAGTAAACGTGGCTCTGGACATGAGATTCCTCGCCATCCAATACAACAAGCATGCATCTTCTCTATGTTGTAACGAAGGGTTAAAGCCCGGACAAACGAGTAAGTATGGCTTATTCATAGAATCTGTTTTACAGACATGTTCAGAAGATCACTGCCACCCTAAATAAACTCAAAGAATCATTGAAATATTTTATAAAAATAAATAAACTGCTACAACAAGTGATTAGCATTAGTATCAAAAACATGATTGATTTTTTAGTTTTTATCCAGAGAATATTGTTAATGCTTAGAATTCTATTAATCATCTATCACTCTAAATTTTTGCTGTCAAACTGGAAAATCGTAATTTAGAATACATATGTTTTTATATGTTATTTTTAAATAATCCAGTATAACCTAATGGATCAGTACATAAAAAAATTAAATCATGAAAAAAAAAAAATGATTTTTGCTATAAATATCTTTTATTTTTTTATTTGTATTTAATGGATTAATTTTTTTATTGTAATTTATTTATTTCGTAATCCTGGTAAACAAAAAAACAAAAATAACACAAGTATAGGAATAATATTTTTTTTCTCTTACAGTAACAATATTAAGATTTAAAAAGGTTAGTAAGACTCTACTTTACTTTAAAAAACCCATAAAAATGCAAAATTTATTTATTTATTTGCAGTCCAATGAATTTTTACGAATAGTGAAAGGAAAATATTATTGACAATGAAATCGAGTTATTTT
This sequence comes from Caerostris extrusa, assembly GCA_021605095.1. Lineage (NCBI taxonomy): Eukaryota > Metazoa > Arthropoda > Arachnida > Araneae > Araneidae > Caerostris > Caerostris extrusa. The sequence goes on along the minus strand of BPLR01006085.1, from coordinate 9,672 downwards.
AGGTGGATGAGCAAAAAAAAAAGTCTTTTTCGAAAACTTTTAATAAAAATAAATTTGTTAAATCCAGAACACGTAACTCTTGGAAACCATGTTGTGAAACTTTAGAAAAGAATTCTGATTTTCTGTTTGACTTTGAAATGATTCGCATTGAATTTCTTTATCGTTCAGCGTTTAAAAAAATCAGGTTCTTTAGATTAAACTCGACTTTTTCTTGTATCGATAAATAAAACGATAGTTGTAAAGTTCCCCATGGGATGTAACCTCGGAAAGTATTTTAAATAGGAAATGTGAACATCTTATTTCCGTTGAATGTAAAGAATGTAATAGATATTACAAATCAGGAATTACATGAATTCTAATTTAAAGAAAAAAAAAAGTTTTCAGCAAGACAAACTTTCTTATAGTGCAAAACTCACACGGCACTCACACTATCCTTAGCCTGCTAAAAGATGCATGAATAACGAATTTAGGAACAAATATCCAATTTTTGCGTGTTGCATTGGAGAAAAATCAGAAAACTACTACCTTCAATCTGAATGTCATTTGAGACTTTCTTAAAGATTTCATAAAAAAATAAATTCTTCAAAAAATTATGGCCACCTACATTTGCAATAACTCGCCTGGATGATAAATCAGGTGAAAGTTTTCATTAAGTGGTGGTAGTTTGCCAAGGAGGGTTGGCTGTGTTGCATGCCAACTCGCTTGACAGGTGGTCAATTTTTGGCTCTTGTGACGGATTTTTCATTTGATTTTTCCAACCATGGATGGCCAATTGTCTAGTGTATTTGCCTTTGAAACCACAGGCATCCGACTTGGGGGTGGATGGATGAGTGAGGGGTTCGGAATCCCGTTAAACTGTAAGTCCCGTTCTAATTAGTATAAAGTGTGCACAAATGACCGTAGAGCGACAAACCAAACTAAACATGCTGGTAGTACAGTTTTTGGCAGACGTTCCAAACAAAAAGATTTACAAACTTTTTTTCTAATGCTGAAAATACATTAAAAATATTTTTATGATGATTTATGAAACTGTTAAATTTGTGGTCTCACAGGACATTAATACGTAGATCAATACTTTTGTACTTAGCATGGTCACAGAGGCATCCTGAGCAAAATGCCTGTACCTTCAAAAGGAGTTTAGGAACAATTATTCAGCTTTTTGCGTTAGAGAAAATTTAAAAATACCACCTTCAATCTGAATGTCGTTATGAGATTTTTTTTTTCAGTTTCCTTAAATTCTTCACGAAAACTCCAAAATATAATAAATATCAAATGTCAGGAGTTATTTTCATACGAACTTCTTGCATACAGTGCATTTTTGGCAAACGTGACAAGAAAAAAGATTTACAAACTTTTTTTCCTAATGTAAAAAATGTATTAGAAAATATTTTAAGTTGATTTATGAAACTGCTAAATTTGTTATCTTTGTACATTAATTCTAAGATCAATGCTCTTGTACTTATCATGGTAAGGGAAACATCCTGGGCAAAAAGCCTGAGATTTCAAAAAGTATTTTAGGAATAAGTATCAGATTTTGAATGTTGCATTGAAAAAAAAATTTAGAAAACTTCAATTTTTCACAATAAGAAACATTATCATAACTCTCAATCAATTCTACTTGTCCCTCAAAAAAGGGTTATTACGCTGACTAACAATAAAAATGAATTTTTAGTTTTTTTTTAGCACACACATTGTTCACAATATAAGATTTGTAATCTGTTATAAATAGATTCTGAATTATGATTCTGTATCATTCCAGTATTCCGTCAATCAAGTAGGATTATAGATTTATTATCACCTTTATATCTGAAAATTTGCTTTGTTCTTTTCATCACTCAAGTAAGAGTAAACTTCCAAAATATGGATAAATAAAATTTAAATTTGTATTAATTTATTAAAGAAATAATTTGAAGTGGAGGAAATTAGTTTAATAATCAAACTTAAAGTAAATATATACTGGTTTTTATAGAAATTCAATTAGACTTTAACATAAAATTTTATTGGAGAATGATCTTTTTTGTGTCGGAAAAAGAAAAGCAGTTATTTTAATATAAGAATAACAATGTACATATTTTAAGAAATATATGAAGGTTTTATTATAATATTTATAAATTATAAAATATCTTATATTACAAAGAGCTTGTTGTTTTGATTCCTGTAATGAAAGATAAAAAAGCTTTTACAATCAAAATATAAACATCAATTCCTAAAGTAAAATTCATTAAATTAATAATTTGAGTTCTATTTTTAAAAAATTAATAAAAACAATACTATATATAATTAGTTTTTATAAATTTAAAATAAATATTGGAATACAACAAAATTTGTTTACTTAAAATATATATGCAATGGTTTTTAAGGAAAAGGTACAACTACATTTTTAAATTATTTACTTCGCAAAAAATTGCTATGATAAATGCACTAAAATGTATATTTATTTTATGTATTATACAAATGAATTGAATTAGCAATAATAGAATATTGTTTATGTTTACATCATCACTACTTGATATTAAATTAAATAATGAGAAAAAACTTCAAACAGATTTTCCATCTGAAAATATTTCATATGATGTTATATAGAATAATAGACAATAATTCTTATATGAAAGATAAATTTTATTTAAATGAACTTTAATTACTTTCAAGTTTAGAAAGGATTAAATCATTTTCCATGCCATTGATTCTCTTGGAAATGTCAATGTTTATGTTAATAGGGTGATTTTTTACTTCTCTTTCTTTTCTTTAGACAGAATTCTGATGTTTCGATTTTTAAATTTAAATTTCCCTTCATATACAACAAATATTTTATGTAAGTCTGCGAAAGTATTTGTAATTGTAATTTTATGCTTGAGATAACGATTCACCTGCTCGTGGTGCACTCCGGAAAAGTTTAGGCAAAATGATTCACAGTCACGAGCTTCAGTCTGGCTCTCAGTGTGAGTTTTGTTTTCTAGTGGAATACAGGTGTATTGTCCCCAGTGCTCCTTGATGCTACGGCTAGAAACAGTCACAACTTCGGTACGATCCTATTCACATGGTCTCCTGAACAGGCTCAGAAACTAAGGTGACATTTCTACGGCTTTTCTGTGGTCCTTCGATTCGCTGCCAGTACTTTCACTAAATGAAACTACCTCCCTCTCTGTCCTGAATGGATATGTTCACCGCTTTCCCGTGTTCCCACCTCCTCCTGCTTCTTTTTATGGAAGCGTTATTGAGTGCCAACAGGCGGGGTTGGATAAACTGATGTCATTAGGATATCTGTCTTGTATACCTGCAATTGTAAATAAAAAATATGCCTTTATATCTAAAATACTCCTGATGGCATACAAATTGGCCACATGTTATAGTTCCGCTAACATAGCCTCAATGTTTATAAAGTGTGTATTTTTTTTTTAAAACTGTAACACTTTATTCCACAAACTAAGTGATCTAACTTCAACTTTGAATTATAGCAATCACACTGAATTCATTATATTATATTAAATAACTGCACACAGTTATTCATAACTGTTGAGTAAAAACGAAGAACAGATTTTGTAAAATCCCACACTTTCTTTTATCGATTGAAGATTTCGAATTTAATTAAAAAATAATTAATTTATAAGAAAATAATTATTATTAAAGCATTCTATTAATAAAGCATTTTCTGCATGCTTTAAGACACACACAGTGCTAAAAATAAATCGAAAAGCCATTTTCATTATGTAATAATAATATCTTGATTAACAAAATTTTTCATATGGCTATCCATTTTTCATATGTAAGCGCATGTACGTACAGTTTTACGAATCAACTAATATTTATAATGTTATCTAAATCAAAATCCGTTCTTTTTTGTTTTAAAAGTGTTTAAATGGCCATGACATTTCCCCTCATAGAATAAAAATACTGATAACAATTGTTCAAATAATAATACAAATAGCTTGGTTATTTTTTTTAGAATCAATGAATAGAATCAAATATAAATCTACATCAAGAGAAACAAACACTAATTAATTTATAAACGTTCATTTTCGAAAAGCACAAAGACTTTTAAGATAGTGAGATTTTGGCCTTGAAACTTGAGTTATTTTTATATCATGATTGAAATACTTCTCATGTTTGGTTTTTGTGTTCTTTATTGCAGAGTTTATTTCAATATATTTCAGTAATTAGACGTTGATTTTTATATGTATTAATTAAACCAGTATTTAAATTTATTTCAATATATTGTTTAAATCTAATGGTTAAAAAAGATACTTAAAAAAAGCATTCATTTCATTACTTTTCACAGTAAAGGGCAATATTTCATTGAGTTTATATTCATGAAAACATATTAATGAGGGACCATAGGTTTTTATATTCAAAAGTTCATACATTATTCTAATGGCATTATTGAAGGACATGGATTTTTGTCCGTTGTATACACGAAGAAAAATAAAATACATATAAAACCCAACTACTGCGAAGCGTTGTTCGAGAAATAATTATGAGAAACTTCTTTATCAAATAAGGATATTTTCTCTACTTGTAATCCAATGGAAACATTCATCAGTTTACTTGCAGTAGCAAGAATAAATATTGAATAAAATCATCATCTAATGTAATCATCAGGTCATGATTACTCATTCCAAGTTCATATTTATCTTGATAATTTCAAAACACTGTTTGAGTAATAATTCTGATGAACTTCTTTACCAAATAAGCATATTTCCTCTTCTTATAATCCAATGGTAATATCTTTAGTTCGCATGCAAAAGGGAAGCAAGTTCAAGTTGCATTTACTACTTTCAGAAAAAAAAGAGATTTGGAGGTGAATGTGGCAATGTGTGTAAGCATACTCATATCATATAAGCATACTCTATAAGCTCATATCTCTACTATAGTCTGATTGATAATAGTTTTCCGTGTATCGACTTTGCAAATGAAGGGCAGCTAACTGCTAAAAGTAGTTGATTGGTAATAGTTTCCCGGGTGATTCGCATGGTCAACTGAGTTTTCTGGGCATAGACTTGCAAATAAAGGGAAGCTAGCTCTAAAAAGTGCTGCTGTCTGATGGGCAAATAGTTTTTCGGGTATCAACTTACAAATGATGGTGAACTAACTCTAAAAGTTCTGATAAGTAGTCTGATTGGTAATAGTTTTCTGGGTATCGATTTGCAAATGAAAGGCAGCTAACTCTAAAAGTGCTGATGAGTAGTCTGATTGGTAATAGTTTTCCGGGTATCGAATTGCAAAGTGAAGGGCAGTTAACTCTAAAAGTGTGATTTGGTAAAAGTTTTCGTACGATTTTGCAAATGAAGGGCACTGACCCTAAAAAAGCGTAAGTAGTCTGATTGTAATATTTTTCAGTACGAATTGCAAATGAAGGGCAGCTACCTCTAAAAATGTTGAAAGAAAAAATTTATCTTCCCATTAGTGATTGTTCGTGATTTCCATCAATTTAAACAAGTAAATAATGAATTACAAAAGGCGAAATTTTTCTTAAATAACGGAAACACATTGTAAAATTTTTCGATATTTCTTATAATACACGCCAACGATATTTTTTTTCCTCCCTAAGTATGTGCATTCGATCTACCTGATACCATATTCATTATTGCAACAATGAATTTTTTATCACATGGAAATATTTTCTTTATTATAAACTAACATAATCTTCTCTAAAATGCTCATGTTTCAGCTAGAGATTAAAAAGAAGAAAAAAAATTTGGGTACCTGGAATGCACGACCATTTTTAAATATGCCATCATTTTCTTAAATTACTGGAAAATAAAAAAGCTACTGTAATAAAAAAGAATCTGATGAGTGTAACGTGACTCTCTTAGTAGAGTCACGTTACATATCAGATTCATAAAAGTAAAGAAATGGCCTTTCACTATACCGAATAAGATAAAAGAAACTTTACCTTCAAATTATGACGTTATTATTTTTTTAAGTAAAGCATCTACAGAAAAGAAAAAAGTATGAGAAAAGTGTTCCCCTGGCATTCTTTTTGTAACACCTGCTTTTTACACTCTTTTTAATTTATCATATATTTTTGAAAAAAAGATAATTATTCAGCTGTACATAGTTTTAAAAAAATGAAAGGATATTTAATGCCTTACTTATATTTTTTTTAGTAATGTATAATTATATCCTTTCCAGTTTTTATTTGGACTTTTCAAAGTCCAGTCAGAGCCAAAGTATTAGTTTAGATGAATTTCAGTGTTGTATATAGTTGTATAGAGATTATAAATCTTTTATTAAAACATAATTTTTCATAAGACATCTAGTAATTTAAAAAAAATAAGCAATGCATGAATAAACATTTTAGTGAGTATTTTTTTTTCTAGTGGTTTAAAAAAGAATAAAATAGCCTCAGTTCACTAACTTTTCTTAAAAAACCGACAAATAGAAAACGAATAAAAAAATATGATTACTGAAGTTTAACTGAATAGAACATGCAAACTATTTAGGGCTTTGTATAAAGCAGGTTTAACATCAATTCATTTATATATGAAAAATTAAATATGAGTATTTGATCATTTTCGCATGTGATATTCAAATTGTCCTAGTGACTAGAGCTCTGGAGCTTCGTGCCACTGGTTTCGTTTTCGAGTTTCGGCAGGTGCCCTGGGTGTTTGTAATGGTTCGGAATCCACTTCAAACCGTAACTCCCGTTCTAATATGGCTATTACTACACCACACCATATCCCTGTGTCTACAGCTGAGTTGCATCCTAAACAGTTTGGGAATGATGTGAGTGAGAAGTCTGACTGGGCTCCGTGACGCTCTACAGTCATATGAGATCGGGACATACGGCTTAAAGTGGATTTCAAACCACTACACTCATCCAGGGCACCGCCGGGAGTCGAACCGAAACCTGCGGCACAGAGGACCAGAAGGCACCGAAGACCAGACACTCGGCCATTCAGGCCTCAAGGTCTAATATGACTGTTGGGCGTATGTCTGACAACATTTTCCCTGAAGAAAAGAAAAAACAGTAAAAGAAAAGCATCTTCTATCCTGTAGGCAGACGGCCTTGGACCACCATGCGGCTGTTGCGTCATTGAAGAAGGTGAAGAATATTAAAATTCTTATAAATAATTGATAATTTAATTTAAAATTAATTTTAAAATTTCTAAAAATATTAAAATTCTTATAAATAATTGATACTTTATTTCTAAAATTAATTTTAAAAATTTCTAAAAATATTAAAATTAATTTGAAAATGAAATAAATGCGACTCTGATCTCTGTAACTCTCTCTCAAGACATGAAGGCGGCCTGATGGACAGTTGGGCAGTGCTCTGGCCTTGGGTACCACGGGTTTCAGGTTCGAATTCTGGCGGTAGCATGGGATATTTGTGAGTTGTTCGGAATCCACATTAAATTGTAGGTCTCGGTCTGATTATCCTAAAATGTGCAAACAATGACCATATAACAACAAACGAAACCAAACCATGACATGAAGGTATAGCTAATAACCCATCAAAAATGCTTAAACATTATATTTAACAGGGGAAATGATTTTTTGCTTTAATCGCTCCAAAAAGCACAAGGAACTAATTTAAATTATTCCAAAAGTCTTGGGGAAAATTCATGTTTATGCGCCATTAAATTCACATACACCTTATAAAAACACAGACTATTAAGATAATAGTTTGGATTTGGTCCAACTGTAACTTTAAACTAATACACAAAAGAAACCATTTCGTAAAGGCTCTGTGCACAGATAAGAGACTGATCTATATAAAGATTTTGTGTCGACTATCAGTTAGACAAGTAACTATACTAGACTTGTCGCTAGGTTCGTCAAAAGTTCCGAAGAAAATGGCAAAAGGGCCAACTGTGTGGCAATTGCATTGGTGCTTTCGCTATCTGCAGCCAAAAAAGAGATAAATCGGCAGAAGACGTCCAACCATCACACAAACACAATTGAATGAGCATAGCTTCGGGAATGTTTGCCCAAAAAGCATTGCGAAATGGGAAAGTCAGCGACAATTGAATTACTGCCTGCCGCTCCTGATCTCAATCTCACCATCAGACAACTGAACTAAAAGTTGATGATCTAGCAAGAAAATGTCTATTTCCTACTACGTTTTCATACTATTTACTCACGTGTTTATGAGAGAGTATATGAGGTGCCACAGATGAAACGAAACTTATCGAAAACGCAGCAATTAATATTCTTTCTTTTTTTATTTTTATCACCTATATTATTTATTACTAACAGGTACGACTTGACCTTTGCTAGCCCTCACATAAAATAGACGATTTTTAGTTTTGGTTAGAATTTTTATTAGATCAAAATATAGTTTAATCAATTTTTTCTGAATAATGTATTTGTCAATAAAAAAATTTATAAACATGCAAAGAATTAAGTTAAAAAGAACACATTCACATAAATTTTAAAAACTTAACATTTTCATTTCTAGATAAGACAGACAGACTTTATAGGACTAATTACCCCTCAGGTGCTAGTATTGGAAATATTTTTATTTAACTAAAAAAATATTTTTATTCAACTAAAAATATTTTTATTCAACTAAAAAAATATTTTTATTCAACCAAAAAAATATTTTTATTCAACTAAAAAAATATTTTTATTTGATTATTTTATAACAGGAATAAAACGGTAGTAGAGATTCAAAGTGAAACGCAAAATAGGACACTAAATTACATATTGTTTAACTTATGCTGCAACATCTCATACTCACTAGCATACACCCTTTTATAAACACATGGATATAAAATTAAATATTAGCTTCTGTGCAGATGTAACAGTTTGCTTATGTTAATACGATGTTTTATAACTTAAAATATGCTACATTAAGAAATTTATTTTTTGAGTCCGTTAAGTATATATTTATGCGTCAAACAAAATTCGCATATACATTTAAAGTGCGTTTGTATTTAATCAATCCTTTTAAGTAGATCATTTAAAGATAATTTAACTCAGTAGACTAACTCAGTAATTTAACTCAGTAGCCCATATATAATTTACATATATAAATAAAATCGAGCTTTTCAGTAATGTAATACAGTTTGCTTAGATTAGTATGTTTTGTAACTTAAGATATGCTACATTAAAGAAATGTATTTCTTTCTTTATGTAAAGTCGTTGTCCATATATTTATGCGTAATTAAAAACTTCCATTACACAATTTAAGTAGCTCATTTTATTCAAATGAACATTTTGTTTAATCATAATAAATCACTTTTGTACAACAATTTTTTATTTATCATAACAGCACATCAATGTTTAACTACTTAGAAATATGAGCAGCGCGGAAAATACATACTGGAATAAAAACCATTTCCCATCTTGAAATTTTTCTGAATTTTTATAGAAATCTTCTAATATTTTTCACGAATTTAAACAAAACTAATCTTTTTCGTGGAACGGAAATCTTGGGAAATTTTGATTAAATTAATATAAATTCTCTAACAAAGAGGATTTTCAAAGTAAAGGCATAGTAGGCCTAATCACTGCATCGAGCGTTTCTCTTTAAATTTAGTCACTTGTATTATAGATAGTTTTATAAATAATTTGTAATTAAAGGACTAACGTAACATTAAATAAAAGCAACTTGTATATATAAAATAAAACTACAGTGCAGGCATTTATGTGAATTTTGTAGTTTTTCAAGAGCTAAAAAATAGCATTTACATCTCACTATTAGATTTTTTGGAATATTTATTTCTT
>BPLR01006084.1:0-23486 GCA_021605095.1 Caerostris extrusa | reverse complement strand
AGTTACGTATTGCTTCAAAAGAAAAACATGCCATTTCCTGTGAAGAAAACAGCATGCATTCCTTGTATTGAGGTTCAATACAAAGGAATTCATCTGGCTCATCTGGGTCATGTCTGGCTCATCTGTCTCATTCAAGGCTCATCTGTCAGTCTACTTCTGAAATAATTCTTTCTAAGATTCATAGTTGAAAACACTTGTTCACATACACTCAACAGCTGAAACATTATGACCACCCTTACATTTAATGAACTCACCTGGATGACGTGGAAGGCACGTGATCAGGTGGAAGGTATTTAACTGGTCTTAACTGGTGGTATTAATCCATGCCAGGGCTGGTTGAAGCTGTGTTGCAAGCCAAAGGTGGGCCAACCGCTATTGACAGGTGGTCATAATGTTTTGCTCTTCAGTGTACATTAATAGTATATTAATTAGAATACACTGTTTATTTAAATTTCAGATATGGGGTTTATTTTGAGCTACGCAATGTCTATAATTTAGCTTGTTATGCTTGTATATATAATTTAGTCTGAGTTTTCATGAAAAGGATTTTTATTTTTTGTAGTTTTAAACTATAAACCATTACCATGTGAAATAATATAATTTTATAAACTATTTTTAGATGTAAAAAGTAGTGGTAAAAGACTATTGTAGTAAACCAGGGATGGGCAAAACTCCGGCCCGTCAGAAGGTTCTATCTGACCCGCAGATAGAATTTTAATTTGCCGGTTAGAGGCAAATTAAAAAGAAATATACAGCAGTTGTTTCTAAATAGGACAAACTCAAGAGTTTTACAAGCCATTATCGAAAATACGTTTTCCGGGGGCCCTAATATCTCACGCCCAGAAAATCAGTGCCGTGTGTTTGCTTCATCTTATATATGTGAACAAGTGATTTCAACTATGAATCTTAGAAAGAATTATTTCAGAAGTAGACTGACAGATGACACATTTAGCCTCGTTCCTTAGAATCAGTGCATCTCACTTCTGAACGTCAATAGGTGAACTTTTAAAAATGAAATCGCAATTTCATTCATCTCTCAACGTATTTAAATTGTAATAATTTTTGTATATTGTTTTTAAAAAAATTTTAAAAGTGTTATTTGTAATTTCTGTTTTAAACAAGTATGGTTTCTAAACTGTCAACATAATTTATCAGATGGTTAAATTTTGCTATTTTCTACAACATCTGTATTCAGGATCTGCTTTTAGAAATCTAAAATATGGGTTCGTCTTTTGATTTTAATTTAATGTCAACCTTGAAAATGGAACTTGGAAGTTTACTTTTAATTATAATCACCTTGTACTTCGGATTATTTTTAATAATAATTTTAATATTCTATTTATATTAATTTTATTTTTTTATTTAATATTAATTTTTATAATTAAAAAAAAAAAAATCGTGAGTTTTATGTCCCTAACCGGCTGCCCTAAATGCGCGCTCTATTACATTTCTATTCTATGTACGACACAGGCATACAGGGTGGTTATAATTAAAGTCCCATTTTCAAAATGCTGTCTAAAAAGAACCACTCGTCAAACTGAGAGTTCAAATTTGAATTGTAGATACTTGAAGAAGGGAAAACGACATGGCATCGAGAAAAAGTTCCACTGATTTTTTCCATCCAATTTGGTATAACTTTGCCATGGTGGATGGGCTTTCTACTAACAGTGCTTTTGCAATTGTTGAATGACTTGGAAGTCATTTTGTAAAAGCAAAACACTGAAACAACCCAGCGTTGAACACTGCAGTCGGTTTCATGTGCAACTCATGCCAAATACGTTGTCATTTCGATTCAAAATATCATTGGCAGTCGTATTCCCCTTTTTCTTTATTCTGCCATTACAGCGCCATCTATTCATGCACTTTGGCAACTGGCGCACCGTTTACGGAGTACCAACAGGGGGAAATACCCCTTAAACCTCCTCATCTTAATTCATAGATATGCTTGGAATTCTAACTGGCTGCTTAACTAATGTTAGTAGAAATGCAAGATAAAAGTTTCAAAAATTCAAGTTAAATGGTACTAAAAAAAAAAAAAAAAAAAAAGATAAAAAATACTAATAATAAAAAGTAAAATGCAAAATAAAAGAAATTAAAGTTAAACTTAAAATTCAGTACAATTAGGGACCAGTTGTCGATGCCGAACTATTGAAAAAAATAAACAGAGTATGAACTCATTTGAATAAACACAAGTACAACAGGGCTTATGCTGAACGGTAGGAGTCATTTGGAGAGTGATGCTGCAAAGTAAATAAATTATCCACACACACACACACACAAAAAAGGCCATAATCAGGACCGTATTTTTATAAATTTTCGATTTTATAGTTTTTATTTATTTATTTATTTATTTATTTTTGTTGTTGTTTTATTCCATCCTTTTATTTTTTCCTAACAAAGGAAAGGGGTAAAAGGCATACAATAAAAACCTAACTATTCACTAGTCGCTAAGATAGGATTATGGTTCACAATGTAACATAAATATAAAAATAGTGAATTGAGCCTAGTGTATTCGAACCCTCAACCTTTCGGTCAGGGGTCCGTCACTTTACCTCTGGGCCAATTCGTGAATTTTTTTCTGATGCCGTACCGATTCCCGCTTCGTCAAGATTTCTTTAGTTCAGATTTGAACTCCTTTGTGACGATTTTTTTTTTTTTTTTTTTTAGCGTTTTGAAGGTGGGACTTTAATTATTACCACACTGTATTTCGAATTATTTTTAATAATAATTTTAATATTTATTATTATTTTAGGAATCCAGCCACAAAGGCAATCGGTTTTTTAAGAAGGGCACAAAATCTGTATTCAGGATCTGCTTTAAGAAATCTAAAATATGGGTTCGTCTTTGATTTTCATTTAATTTCATCATTTGAAAATGGAACTGGAAAGTTTACTTTAATTATAGTTTGGTTTGGTTTGTCGCTCTACAGTCATCTTGTGCACACTTTTAGGATAAACAGACCGGGACCTACAGTTTAAAGTGGATTCCGAACCACTACAAACACCCATGGCACCGCCGAGCACGCACCGCCGCCAACATCCAAGCAAAATGAGCATATTGTTTGGTTTGGTTTTTTTCACGGTCATCTTGTGCACACGAGGGCTTAACAGACCGGGACCTACGGTTTAAAGTGAAACCTGTAGCCACTCGGCCATCAAGCCTCTACTTTAATTATAATCACCTTGTACTTCGGATTATTTTTAATAATAATTTTAATATTTATTATTATTCTAGGAATCCAGCCATAAAGGAAATCGTTAAAGGTAGGCCAAGCCCCACCAAGTTCTGTAGAAGAAAACTAAACAAAAGCATGGAGTATGTAAGGAGCGCCCTACGAAGTGAATGGTTGCCCGGACCATCCCTGCCGGACCGGACTGCGGCGAAGGAGGGCAGGACGCACATAAAGGGTTTAGAAAAAGCGATCGAAGCACTGGCGCTCCGGTATTTAGAGGAATTTCAGGAGGTTACGCGTTGTCAAGAGATGAGTCAAAAAGGGCACGAGTTCGACACCCCGGACTGTGACAGAGGTGAGCGCTCATTCATCGCCCCCTCTCATGTTTAAAGAGGAATTTCAAAAATTTAGAGTCAATTTTATTTTACAGTAAATTAATTACAATTGTGCAGCGAAAAATTCTATTAAAAAAAATTTTTTTTTTTTTTGAAGCTATCCGTTCCAAAAAAAAAAATCGACTTGTATAAAGATCTACGTATACATCCATTTTCTCTGCAAATGTCTACTCCACAGGGCCTGAATGGCCGAGTGACTAGCGCTCGGTACCACAGGTTTCGGGTTCGAGTCCCGGAGGTGCCATGGATGTTTGTAGTGGTTCGAATCCACTTTAAACTGTAGGTGCCGATCCTAATAGGATCGTAGAACATTGCGGGGGTATTGTTACTTCACGACCGTGGTTCATCTTCAAGTTACACGCGCCCCCTGGGTAATGCAAAGTGAGTAACGTCTGTACAGCGTTTGCCTTAAGGCATCGAAGACCAAGCTGTCTAAGTGTTTACCAGCTGCATTAGAACAATATGTCTACTCCACTCTAAAGACGGAAGGCGCGAGTTTCCATTTTTTTATTTTTCAAACGTGGGGTCTGTATGGCCGAGAGGTTAGCGATCTGGTGCTCGGTACCACAGGTTACGGGTTCGAGTCCCGGGGTTCCATGGATGTCTCTATTTGACTTTAAACCGTAGGTCCCGGTTTAACAGGACCGCATAACGTTGTAGAGGGACTGTTACTCCGCTTTCGTAGCATATCTTCAAGCTACACGCACCTGCAGTGTACAGCTGAGTGAGTAACATCGGTGCAGCACTTGCCTTAAGGCATCAAAGACAACTCTCTATGCGTTTGCCAGCTGGATTGGAATTCTTTTTCAAATATTGGCAACGGAAATGTTATTACATATATTAACCATTTTTTGTAAGCAATATATTTCATTTTAATATTTTCAAAAATATGCACGAATTCAGGCTATATGCTTGCAACTGCAAATTGCCTACAAAAAAAAATATGCAGACTGTATGATTTCTGCAGCATACCGTCTTCAAAAAAATTTGCAAGAATTCAGGTTCGAATCCTGGCAGTGACATGGATGTTTTGTGAGTGGTTCGAAATCCACGTTAAGCTGTAGATCCTATTTATAATGAGCCTAAATTGTACAAAAATGACCATAGAGTGGCAAATCAAATCACAGTTTTGACAAAAAAAAAAAAATCATGAAATTTTTTTTCCATCTATTTTTTTTTTTAATTCTATGTAATTAAAAATTGTGATGAAAAAATCGAAATTATTTTAATTGTGAATAAAATAAAAAAAATACTAGGTGGGTTGAAAGGTTCGTAGGCTAGCATATAATTTTTTTTTTTTTTTTTGATAGAATTTGATTTTATTATTCAATATAGTTGCCTTCGAGGGCGATACAACGATTATAGTGGCCATACAATTTTTCGATACCATTTTTATAGTACGATTTGTCTTTAGCCTCAAAATAGGCTTCAGTTTCGGCGATTATCTCTTCCTCGGCGCGAAATTTCTGTTCAGCGAGCATCCTTTTGAGGTCTGAGAGCAGAAAAAGTCGCTGGGGGCCAGATCTGAGAATACGGTGGATGCGGAAGCAATTCGAAGCCCAATTCATGCAGTTTTGCCATCGTTTTCGTTGATTTGTGACACGGTGCATTGTCTTGATGATACAGCACTTTCTTCTTCAAATGAAGCCGTTTTTCCGCGATTTCGTCTTTCAAACGCTCCAATAACGCTACACAATAACCGCTGTTTATGGTTTTTCCCTTTTTAAGATAGTCAATGAACATTATACCATGCGTATCCCAAAATATTGATGTCATAACCTTGCCAGCCGACTTTTGCGTCTTTCCACGCTTTGGAGTCGGTTCATCACGTGCAGTCCACTCGGCTGACTGTCGATTGACTCCGGTGTGAAATGATGGAGCCATGTTTCTTCTATTGTCACATATCGACGCAAAAATTCGGGTTCATTAGGATTGAACAGCTCCAAACACTGCTTAGAATTATCCATGCGTTGTTGTTTTGGGTCGACTGTGAGCTCCCACTTTGAACAGAGCTTTCGCGTATCCAAATATTCATTCGCGATATGTCCAACACGTTCCTTTGATATCTTTAGGGTCTCGGCTATCTCAATCCACTTCACTTTACGGTTATCAGAAATTATTTTGCGGACTTTTTGATGTTTTCGTCGGTAACAGCCTCTTTGGGGCGTCCATCGTCCTCGGTGCTCATTTCGCCTCGTTTAAATTTAGCAAACCCCTTCTTTACGGTTGATTTTCCTGGGGCAAAGTCCGAATAATGCTTATCAAGCCAAGCCTTGACTTCAATAGTATTTTTTTTTCGCCAAAAAGCAATGCCTTAATTAGCACGCGAAATTCCTTTTTTACCCATTATTTCAAACTAACAAAAGTTGGTTCACTAAAAATGCTATAACTCCCATACTAACAGTGCAACAGCTGTCAAATTTATACACGTGTCTTTTGAAGGTGAGGGCTAACTAAAAATCATATGGATTTAATACTAGTAGCGCCATCTATGTGCCAGCCTATGAACATGTCAGCCCAACTGTTAACAATGACGATATGAGACACAAAAATTCCCGAATGGGAATTATGTGGATGAGAAGTCTGACTGGGCTGTGCGACACTCTACAGTCATATTAGACAAAGACGTGCGGTTTAAAGTGGATTCTGAATCACTGCAAACATGGCACCGCCGGGACTCTCGGTTCCACAGGTTACGAGAGCGCTAACCACTCGGCCACCCCTGCTTTATTTTTTAATAGTAAAAAAAAGTTCCAAATGTTAAAACCCTTGTTCAAAAGTGACTTTTACTGTCTTTGCAGTGCCTTATCGAAATCGAGCCGTTGAGGGTCGTGAGGTGGAACCAGCCGCAAGCAGCTGCAGCTCAAAGGAGAGGCCGTCGAGCGATCTAACTGCAGACATATTCGAACTGGTCGTCGACTTCATGAACTGCGCCTTGCTTGGATTTTCGATTTTCATGCTCTACAGGATGCTCAAGTGATTCGCTGTCGACAGAAATGTAGTGCAACGCACTACACTCTATAGTGTGATTGTATATGTATATTGTGATTATCCTATAACACTACAAATATTAATGTGAATTTGATTTTGTTGTGTTTGTCATCCAAATGTTTTGACGTGTGTCTGATTTTTTTATGTGTTAATAAAAACGAGTTTTAGTCTAATCGAGCAAATTTATATAATGGAATAGAGCATCAGATATTTTGAAAGAAACTGTGTGCAGTTATGTACTCTTCATTTCGTACACTCTGTGAACAGAAGCACTTTAAATTTTTTAACTGCCACTTTCTCTCTCTGGCTTCTTGTGTACGCCAATATACAATAAGTGTATGTGTTCAAATGCAAATATGTATGCAGTTGTAGGCCTATACAAGTGGGTGCGTGCGCATTTGTAGGCTTATTGGGGTCGTATGCAGTTGTAGGCTTACTAAACAAGTGTGTGTGTGTTTTCTGTTTGTTTTTTTACAATCAACTATTATAAAGCGTACGAATTGAGTTACAGAAATCTATTGTAGCATTTACGATACATAAATAAAAATAAAAAAGCCTGTTAAAAAAAGGCTTGATTTGTTTTAAATTCGATTTTTAAAAATTAATAACCATTTTGATTATTTCAATGATCAATTCAAGAATTCTTTATCGAAAAGAATAGATTAACAGCAATTAAAAGCGTCATGTAGTGCTATATTTGTTTACAATCATCCATAATTATAATTTCCAGTACAATAATTAATCTTTCTTTCTTTTTTTTTTTTTTTTTTTTTTTTAAGAAATAAGAATACTACTTGTCCAAAATGTAAGACAAATTTAAAATTCCCGGGGCTTATGGAATTTCAATTTTTTTTTTTTAGGCTGTTGGTACTGTCCTTGACATCTGTGTGAAATGTGACGCCAAAATATTCATTAGTGTTTGCGTTATGCTTGGCTTTGTGAGACGCAAAAACTAATTCCGGCAATTTTAAATGTCTGAATTCATTGAGCAAAGAATTTGCATTCAATTTTGTTTGGGAAATGTGTAGAATTTTGCATAAGGCATTCGGTGAGCATTCCTATATCGAAAGGAAAGTGCCTTAAACATTTTAAGAGGCAGAGAACGCGTTGAAGACGAAGTTCATGTCAAAAAAATTAAAGATTTGGTGCTTGCAAAGCGTCGATTTACAATTAGAGACCTTGTTGATGATTGTTGGAATTTCGAAAGGATCGGTCCATTCCATTTTGGGCCTCAAACCCGTAAAATCTAGATTGGTACCGAAAACACTGAATGCGGCAGCTCACACTGCATTGATTCTTCGTGACTTTTTCGCCAAAAATGAAACCCATATCGTTCCACAAGCACCGTATTCCCTAAACTCAAAAGACCACTCCGAGGACACCATTTTGAGTTGATTTTCCTATAACTTGATATTTTTCACTTTTACAATCTTAAACTTTTGATATTTAAAGAACTAACTAAATTGAAAAGGGAATGATGATCTGGTTAGGCTGAAATTTTTTGAGCTTCAGAACAATTTCTAGGTTTAATCTATCCTGCAGATTTATAAAATTTATTATTTTTCTCAAAAAAATATATAAATGTTGATTTCAAGATTAACATTTTAGTTAAAAAAAGTTGAGTTCTATTTTTTATAATTTCTGTGAATCTCTTACAACTTCCTTGATAAGTCTGCAACGTTTCAATTAAATCTGATCGCTTAAAGTAGGGCAAAGTCGAGTCCAAAAGAGTCAGTTACAAACATACAGGTCAAACTAATAAAAGCGTATTAAAAAATACACTAATTCCAACGTTAAACGAAAAGTTTGTAAATAATATGCAATAAAAGTTACGTTTATAATTTTTAAATTATTGTGCGAATCAAAATACTTTCATACAATAAGTAGATAGGCATATTGAATCATTATACATAAAAAACTTTTTTTCGTATAATTAGAACTTGATAGGAATAATAAACATCAGTGTTTCTAGAAAATTCGATCACATATTAGCAGATAGGACGCAACTTTGCCGTGTTTCATAAAATAAAACACGGTTGGTTTTGTTAGATTTTATGAGAAGGACACAAATTATTGCGAAATTTATAGTTGGGAGAACTGTAAAGGGAAAAATCAATTTGAATGTCTATTTAAAAATGAAAGGATTTTAGAAATAAAAAAAAAAAAGAACAGTCGAATTTCAAAAATTGAACACGGTCTAGTGGATAAATGGCACACTCTCGCATCTCTTCTCATAGGGTTCAGGTTCTGGCAGTGACATGGATGTTTGTGACGGGGTTCTGAATCCATGTTAAACTATAGATGCCGGTCTGGTTTAACACTCGTGTGCACAAAATAACCGTAGAGCGACAAACAAAACATATAGTTTATTTGAATATTAATGTCTCCAGATGGCTATGATATATACGGCAGATATTTTTTCAAATGCAGCTGGCAAATACAGAGACAGTTAATATTTATGCCATAAACTGTGACTCACTTAGCACTACCCAGGAGGTGCGTTACGGACGCAGAGTAACAATAACCCCGTAACGCTCTACGATCTTATACCGGGAGCTACGCCTTAAAGTGGATTCCGAACCACTGAAAATATCCATGGCACCGCCGGCACTCGAACCCGAAACCTGGGGTACTGAGCGCTAGCCACTCGACTATCAGGCCGAGTGGCTAGATATACGGCAGATATATATTTATAAATAATAATGAAAACACATTAAGCGTCACAGAGCCCAATAGACTTTTCACCTACATCATTCCCAAACTGTAAAAGGGCAACTCAGCTCTAGGCACAATGACATGGTGTATGGGTGGTTTGGAATGCACGTAAAACTGTATATCGCGTTTAATTAGCCAAAAATGTCCGTAGAGCGACAAACCAAACTTATAGTTTGTTTGTATATTAATGCACGAGACGCCTATGTTATATACGACAGATATTCAATTATATGAAAACACAGAAACGAAATTGAATAGCAAAAATCATAGCATGTAAATTCAATAGCATTCAAAATCGCAATGCAAAACCCTGCTCTTAAAAAAAAAAAAAACAATAATAAAATAAAAAATGCTCTTCAAATTTCAACTTATCATATGTGAACATTCGAAGACGAACGAATAAACTCGGGAATATAACAATGCACGAGATACAGGAAGCAATGGATTGGAGTAAATACAATCACGGCCAAATTCAAATAGCCACATGAGCATAGCAATGTTGAATAGATCAAGAACCTCATGAAGAATGAATTGTTCAAAAATCTCTCAAAAAATATACAAAAGATAAATGTCGTCGTAAATAATGAATGAAGTATTCCCAATTCTACAAGAAACGTTAACACATTCAATAACAAATAGAATATATCAAAGTGTGAAAATGCTAAGCATAAACGAAGAATGAAGTATTCCAAATTGTACAAAAAACACTAACATTTAATAGTCAAAAGAATACATCAAAGTTTGAATATTCTACTCATAAATGAAGAAAGAAGTATTCAAATACAATAAGAAGCTCAATGGTAAAATGCCAAAAGTGATAAATATGAAACTTCAAAAAGTATCAACGCCCTACGAGCACTTATAGCCATTGGAAATACAAATGTCTAAAATCCCAACCCAAAACATAAAAGTGATTCAAAACCACAAAACATTTCAAGCAAAACCCAAACTCCTGAAAATTCCATAAGACCAACGTTATGCATGAAGCAGTTCAAGAGTTAAGGGGCCCAAAGTACCATTTTCCGCCAAAATTTGCAATGGAGTATTATTTGCTTGGCCCTCATTTTCGGATAACATCACGGATCCCTAACCAGGACATCATGTTTACACATGATAAAAGAAATAACAATAATTTATGATGAACGTATATATTAGTTTTTCGTTTTTCAGTGTTTATCATAAATCGAGGTCATATGAGACGCATTTTCCATGGATTGGAGAGTAAGGACCCAAATGGGTGCCCATTGAATTGAAATAGTATAAATTAATTTAAACTACCCATCTTGATCCGATGCCGATAAACTCGTTCATTCAACATCGAATCATTCGCAAATTTTCTTCATTACAAGATGGAAATTCCTCCGTGTTTTTTGGCAATTCATTTATTATTTTTTTTTTAACTTTAGGTACTATTATTAAATATGTACTAAACTGCTTCGATAAACCAACAATTATGATGGAGATAATTTATATTTGATATAAATGTGGTGCCAGATGACGAGTGACTAGCTCTCTGATCTCATATGACTCGTTCATTCAACATCGAATCATTCGTAAATTTTCTTCATTACAAGATGGAAATTCCTCCGTGTTTTTTGGCAATTCATTTATTATTTTTTTTTAACTTTAGGTACTATTATTAAATATGTACTAAACTGCTTCGATAAACAAACAATTATGATGGAGATAATTTATATTTGATATAAATGTGGTGCCAGATGACGAGTGACTAGCTCTCTGGTCTCATATGACTCGTTCATTCAACATCGAATCATTCGTAAATTTTCTTCATTACAAGATGGAAATTCCTCCGTGTTTTTTGGCAATTCATTTATTATTTTTTTTAACTTTAGGTACTATTATTAAATATGTACTAAACTGCTTCGATAAACAAACAATTATGATGGAGATAATTTATATTTGATATAAATGTGGTGCCAGATGACGAGTGACTAGCTCTCTGGTCTCATATGACTCGTTCATTCAACATCGAATCATTCGTAAATTTTCTTCATTACAAGATGGAAATTCCTCCGTGTTTTTTGGCAATTCATTTATTTTATTTTTTTTAACTTTAGGTACTATTATTAAATATGTACTAAACTGCTTCGATAAACCAACAATTATGATGGAGATAATTTATATTTGATATAAATGTGGTGCCAGATGACGAGTGACTAGCTCTCTGGTCTCATATGACTCGTTCATTCAACATCGAATCATTCGTAAATTTTCTTCATTACAAGATGGAAATTCCTCCTTGTTTTTTGGCAATTTATTTATTTATTTATTTTTTAACTTTAGGTACTATTATTAAATATGTACTAAACTGCTTCGATAAACCAACAATTATGATGGAGATAATTTATATTTGATATAAATGTGGTGCCAGATGACGAGTGACTAGCTCTCTGATCTCATATGACTCGTTCATTCAACATCGAATCATTCGTAAATTTTCTTCATTACAAGATGGAAATTCCTCCTTGTTTTTTGGCAATTTATTTATTTATTTTTTTTTAACTTTAGGTACTATTATTAAATATGTACTAAACTGCTTCGATAAAACCAACAATTATGATGGAGATAATTTATATTTGATATAAATGTGGTGCCAGATGACGAGTGACTAGCTCTCTGATCTCATATGACTCGTTCATTCAACATCGAATCATTCGTAAATTTTCTTCATTACAAGATGGAAATTCCTCCGTGTTTTTTTGGCAATTTATTTATTTATTTTTTTTTAACTTTAGGTACTATTATTAAATATGTACTAAACTGCTTCGATAAACCAACAATTATGATGGAGATAATTTATATTTGATATAAATGTGGTGCCAGATGACGAGTGACTAGCTCTCTGATCTCATATGACTCGTTCATTCAACATCGAATCATTCGTAAATTTTCTTCATTACAAGATGGAAATTCCTCCTTGTTTTTTGGCAATTTATTTATTTATTTTTTTTTAACTTTAGGTACTATTATTAAATATGTACTAAACTGCTTCGATAAACCAACAATTATGATGGAGATAATTTATATTTGATATAAATGTGGTGCCAGATGACGAGTGACTAGCTCTCTGATCTCATATGACTCGTTCATTCAACATCGAATCATTCGTAAATTTTCTTCATTACAAGATGGAAATTCCTCCTTGTTTTTTGGCAATTTATTTATTTATTTTTTTTTTAACTTTAGGTACTATTATTAAATATGTACTAAACTGCTTCGATAAACCAACAATTATGATGGAGATAATTTATATTTGATATAAATGTGGTGCCAGATGACGAGTGACTAGCTCTCTGATCTCATATGACTCGTTCATTCAACATCGAATCATTCGTAAATTTTCTTCATTACAAGATGGAAATTCCTCCGTGTTTTTTGGCAATTTATTTATTTATTTTTTTTTTTAACTTTAGGTACTATTATTAAATATGTACTAAACTGCTTCGATAAACCAACAATTATGATGGAGATAATTTATATTTGATATAAATGTGGTGCCAGATGTCGAGTGACTAGCTCTCTGATCTCATATGACTCGTTCGTTCAACATCGAATCATTCGTAAATTTTTCTTCATTACAAGATGGAAATTCCTCCTTGTTTTTTGGCAATTTATTTATTTATTTATTTTTTTTTTTTTTAACTTTAGGTACTATTATTAAATATGTACTAAACTGCTTCGATAAACCAACAATTATGATGGAGATAATTTATATTTGATATAAATGTGGTGCCAGATGACGAGTGACTAGCTCTCTGATCTCATATGACTCGTTCATTCAACATCGAATCATTCGTAAATTTTCTTCATTACAAGATGGAAATTCCTCCTTGTTTTTTGGCAATTTATTTATTTATTTTTTTTTTAACTTTAGGTACTATTATTAAATATGTACTAAACTGCTTCGATAAACCAACAATTATGATGGAGATAATTTATATTTGATATAAATGTGGTGCCAGATGACGAGTGACTAGCTCTCTGATCTCATATGACTCGTTCATTCAACATCGAATCATTCGTAAATTTTCTTCATTACAAGATGGAAATTCCTCCTTGTTTTTTGGCAATTTATTTATTTATTTTTTTTTTTAACTTTAGGTACTATTATTAAATATGTACTAAACTGCTTCGATAAACCAACAATTATGATGGAGATAATTTATATTTGATATAAATATGGTGCCAGATGACGAGTGACTAGCTCTCTGATCTCATATGACTACGACTTCTACACCACATCACTGTGCCTAGAGCTGAGCAGCCCCTATACAGTTTGGGAAGGATGTGGGTGAGAAATCTGATGCAGAGGGTCCGTGACTCTCTATGGTCATATGAGAGCACGGCTTAAAGTGGATTCCGAAACACTATAAACATCCAGGGCACCGCCTGGATTCGAACCCGAAACCTGTGGTACCGAGCACCAGAGCTCTAGACACCCGTCCATCAGGTCCCTGGTCTAATATGACTACTAACTACTACTACACTACTCCACACCACATCACTGTGCTTAGAGCAGAGCTGCTCCTATACAGTTTGGAAACGATATGGGGAGAAGTCTGATTTGACTCTCTGACGCTCTATGGTCATGTGAGACCGGGACCAACGGTTTAAAATAGATTCCAAACCCTTACAAACATCCATGGCACCGACGGGATACCTGTGGTACCGAGATAGAGCGCTAGCCATTCGGCCACCAGGTTCCTGGTCTAATATGACAGTAGAGCGTTTTACATAGGGCCGACACCCCTACTTAGTAAAAAAGCAAAACAGCTCCTGTCTCGAAATTTGCCAGTAAGGCAGACGGCCTTGGTCCACCATGGGGCTGTTGCGCCATTGAGGAGGATGATGATATAAATGTCTTAAATTCCATGCTCAAACTACTGGAATGGAAACTTTTAAGAAAGTAATAGTTTGATATTTTTCGTTCCTCATGTTGTATCGTTGGGATTTTTATAAATTTGTCGTCTGCTCGGCCAGGAATTCTAAGTAGAATTCAAAATTTTGAGGTTAAAAATTTCTGTGGATCAACTCCGCAAATATCAAGCTAAAAATTAAAAATAAATTCAATGTCACTTAAATTTATCTTGGTGTCTGGATGTAGAAGTTACGTATTACAGTTATAAACTATTATTAAAATTATAACTAATAAGGTCTCTCATTATCCGACAAATTGAGGCTTTTGTAATTGCATTTAATTGAGGTCTATCGAATTCAAAAATTGCATTTAAAATCTCAAATTATAACTAATAATTGCTCTAAAATTGTACTTTTGATGCAATCTATTTACACATATATTTCTTGGGTCTGAATGGCCGAGTGTCTAGTGCTCTGTATTTGGGGTTCGAGTCCCAGCTGTAACATGGATGTCGGGACTGGGACCCGAATCCTGTGGGCCCGAGCGCTGGTCACTCGGCCATTCAGGTCCCAATCCTTAACAAGTAACGAACCTACGCACTCAAACAAATCGTATACGAGCTAAATATCAAGGATCGACTACATGGCTGATGTAGGAATGCTTGTTCTGTTTATAAATGCATGGTTTCCATTAATATGGACTAATAGTATTTGCTGATTGACAAGTCCCGGCGATGGCATGGATGTTTGTGAGTGGGTCGAAATCCACTTTTAAACTGTAAGTCCCAATCTAAAAAGCCTAAAGTGTGCACAAGATGACAGTAGAGCGACAAACCAAACCTTCTTTTTGTGGAACATTGATGGCTACTGATGTGCCACTGACCTCACGGACAGTCCACCAAAGCCAACCGTCCGGCCGTTCCAGTGCGAAGAAGGCAATGTTATTCGCTGTGGTTTCTTAACTGCGATGGTTGGAATTTGTTGAAATTATTTCATTACGGATGTTTGGCCTTTCTTTGCTAATGGTGGGTGCCGCGCTTCATAAAATAATCAGTTACGTGACAACAGTCGCTGTTGTTGCTGGCATTTTGAGCAGATTCGTTCAGATGTTTACAAAATATGCGGAAGATTCAGAAGTGCTGGTTAGAATTTTGTAAGTTTTTTTTTTTTGTTTCAATTTTATTTCTGTGGTAGAATGAGAGTGACTAAACATGTTTTAAAAGAATTTTTCTTTATATGTTAGTTTTGGGAAAAAGAAATCCATTATTTTTACGTGAACTTCAAGAATTTATTTAACATGTTTCGGATTACCCATTTTGGCCAAATATGCACCGTGTCATTCTGTAATTTGTTGCCATTTTAAAGGTAGCTTCATAATGTCTATCATAGAAGTTTTGGTCTTTATTGGCGAAAAACTCAATTGATTGTCACAATCTTCTCTTGATGCCAATTTCTTATCACTAAGGAAGTTTTGGAAATATGGTAATCGCTTTGTGCAAGGTCCCTGAGTATAGGGTGGATACATCAAAACTTCCCAACCAAGCTCCAGGAGTTTCTGGCGACTCACTATAGACGTGTGTAGCCTGGCGTTGTCATGGTGGAACACAACGCATCTCCTGTTGATCAATTCTAGACGTTTCTGGTCAAACACCAACTTCAAACGATCCAGTTGTTGACAGTAGAGATCCGAATTCAGTGTTTGGCCATATGGAAGCAACTCATAATAAATTATTCCTTTCCAGTTCCACCAAATGCACAGCAGAACTTTCCTGGTCGTTAGTCCTGGTTTAGCCACAGTTTTAGCTGCTTCACCGCTCTTCGACCACGATCGTTTTCGAAAATGTTGCATGTGACCCATTTCTCGTGACCATCACCATTATTCATTCGGTCGATTTCATTTCGTTTGGCCTAGCCTTCGCAGATGGAAATTCGATCCATCATATTTTTTTTCGTGTTAATGGTGATCACAAGCTTCTTTTGAATCTGATTTGTGCAAATAGTTTAAAACTGTTTTATGGTCGTTTTTTAACTCCTGGGTGATACTATGACTGTTAACATGCCGATCAACTTTAGTTATTTCGGTGATTTTCTCGACATTTTCCATTACGGGCCTACCTGTGCTATGTGCATCCTTAACATTAAAAGTACCTGAACGGAATCGACGAAACCAAAATTGCACGTAATTGGCTTTTACAGTATCGGAATCATAAACACCATTCACAATTTCAGCTGCCTGGTTTGCATTTTTGCCTTTATCAAAAGAAAAACTGTAAAATGTACCGAATTTTCTCTTTGTTGACTTCCATTTTCAATATCCTGTAAATCACAAGTGAATGGACCAAACAAGAAAAAGCAAAAGAATTTTTTTTTTATTGCGAAATGTCACCTTTCAAAGAGCATAAATCTGAAATTGTTTGATCGATACTTTTGGAGATATCGATCACTACAGCCATCTACCGAAAAATGGTTTCTTTTTCCCCCAACTTAATATATCGTGATATAATTGATGCTTAATATCTGCTTTGTTTATTCTTCGAGTAAAAAGAATTGTGTTCAGTTAATTCAAGAAAGTAGCACAGTTTTTAGGTGAGAACCTTTATATCGTGATATAATTGATGCTTAATATCTGCTTTGTTTATTCCTTAAATATAAATTGTTCACATAACTTAAGAAAGTAGCCTGTATGCATTAATGTAATTGATGCTTAATAGAAGTAGTTGGTAACAAATTAGATTTACAACAGAAATAACCATAAAAATATTAGAATAGTTTTAATAGGCAAAAATTATAATTATTGTTAACTATTTGAGTGCAGTATTTTAATTTCGAAATTTTCAATGAGCTTTATATAAAATTGCCATATGGGATGTTTCAGTAAAGTTAAATATATAACTACTTGAAAATGTGCACTTCGATTTCTGTGTTGATAGTTCTTGTATCAAACCTCATGATTTCAGATATTGATTTCACAGAATTTGGCAAATGGGTGCTTTTTTTTTTAATATGAAAATGCAAAATGTATTAATTGTGGGAAAATTGTAAAAGAGTTTTAGAAATATGTAAATCTTTGGTTTTGTTGTTGTTACTAGTCTCCCCTGGTGCAGGAAAGCCTACACCAGGTCCAAAGGGCTCCGTTGCATGTGACCTGGCTAAGAGTGATAGGCAGCTTCCCATTTAGCGAGGAAACACGAGGACTGAAGACTGACTCAACTTCAAGACAACATTCTATGATCCTACGAGACCGGGACCTACGGTTCAAAGGGAATTCGAACCACTTCAAACATCCATCTTACCGCCGAGACTCGAACCCGAAACCTGTGTCTCCGAGCAATCAGGCCCCATTCAAGCAACTACATAATCAAAATTCACAGGTTCAACTTTAAAATAACCGAGTATTCTAGTATTCCGAGCACGAGTAGCTTGAAGATTGGCTGCGGACACAACTAACACTACTCCGAGAACTTAAGCAAGGGCTGCACCGCTGTTACTCATTGAGCACTACCCAGGGGCACGTGTAGCATTTAATAAGTGTTTTGGAAAAACTCATATTAAATAGACTTCAGACTATATTAAATAGAATAGGCAATTTCACCGCCATATTGGATTGCTGCACCCAAATCAATTTAGTTCGAACACAAATAAGCAACAGCTGCATAAGGCGGCACTTTCTACAAATATAAGCAGTTGGTTTTTGCATCATAAAGGTGGCCCTCCATTTTCAATAACCTCCACAATGTCCGTGCCTGATGGCCAATTGGCTCCGGCTTTTGGTACCCCATTCTTCAGGTTCGAATCCTGGCGGTGGCATGGATGTTTGTGAGGCGTTACGGAATCCACGTTAAAACTGTAGACCCCGGTCTGTTTAGCCTAAAGTGTGCACAAAAAGATGACCGTAGAGCGAAAATCCACAATTTGTGTTCATGCAGTTACTTGGCCGTGTGATTGGCGTTCGGCGTCACAGGTTTCGGGTTCAGAGTCCCGAAGGTGCCATGGATGTCTGTAGTGGTTCGGAATACACTTTAAGCTAAAAGGGTCCCGGTCTAATATGAATACTACACCACATCACTGTGCCTAGAGCTGAGTTGCCCCTATACAGTTTGGGATTGATGTGGGTGAGAAGAAGGCTGACTGGGCTCCCTGACGCTCTACGGTCGTAGGAGACCGGAACCTACGGCTCAAAGTGGATTACGAACCACTGTAAACATCCATGTCACCGCTGGAAATCGAAACCAAGACCTGTTTTTACCGAACCGCAGGCGCAAAAACACTCGACCCGTCAGGACTGATTTAATACGACTGTAGAGTGTTCGGCGTAGGGCTCACAACCCTACCCCGTAAAGAAGAAAACATCCCCTGTCTAGAAATCTACCAGTTGGTGTATGGCCCTAGCCCATCATGGGGCTTTTGTGCCAATGATGTTGATGAATAACATTTTAATACATGGCTTGATAAATATTTAAAATTTAAACAATTTAAATTTTTTAGATCTTTAATTTACGAAAAAGTTATTAAACATGAGATGTCTTTGAAATCAATGAGTAACAGCGGTGCAGCCCTTGCTTAAGTTCTCGGGGTAGTGTTAGTTAGCTTCGGCTTTTTGTACCCCATTCTTCAGGTTCGAATCCTGGCGGTAGCATGGATGTTTGTGAGGCGTTACGGAATCCACGTTAAAACTGTAGACCCCGGTCTGCTTAGCCTAAAGTGTGCACAAGATATTCCGTAGAACGAAAATTTAAATTCTTTAGATCTTTTATTTACGAAAAAGTCATTAAACATGAGATGTCTTTAAAATCTAAGGTTTTTGAAGAATAAACCTGCTATTGAACTTCTATTTGATATAAAAAATTAAATTGCGCATTTTTTCACAAATTATTTCATGGGAAACGAAGGATAAGTTTTCCCCTTAAAATGTGGGGGTGTTTTGAGGAAGTGGGATTTTTGTGTCCTTGACCATTTTCAATTTTGTGTCAATTTCTCTCTCGATTTTTCTTATACAATCGTTTGGAATTTTCTAGTTCTTTATTTTTTAATTTCAAATTTCTTTCACGAGCTATTTTATGCGCAGTATTTATAATATATAATTTCTTTCAGAGAATTTTTTATATTTAATATTAATTTATTATTTTTTCAATTAATAAAATTTGTTTTTGTCTTCGACAGAGGCAATTAAGAATCAGTTTTGCGCAATAAGAAAATTGTAATTTTTGGAGAGGTCATTCGTCAGATATTAAATTAGAAAACGTCCGTTGTAATAATATAACATGCTTTTTAAATTAAGCAAAGCATCTCGTTCAAATAAAAATCAGAATAATCATTGAGAAATTATTAAATAATTGTGTGGGTAACCTGTCTATCGTCCCAGCCGATTATTATCCTTTCTTATTACCTTATCTGATTTTTTTAAATTTTGTATACCTATTTTTTGTATCTAGGGCCTGAATGGCCGAGTGGTTAGCACTCGGTACCACAGGTTTCGGGTTCGAGTCCCGGTGATGCCATGGATGTTTGTAGTGGTTCGGAATCCACTTTAAACCGTAGGTCCCGGTCTAACACGATCGTAGAGCGTTGCGGGCGCATTGTTACTCCGCGTCCGTGGTTTATCTTCAAGCAACACGCGCCCACTGGGTAATGCAAAGTGAGTAACATCTGTGTAGCTCTTGCCTTAAGGCATCCAAGACAAAGCTGTCTAAGCGTTTGCTAGCTGCATTTGAACAAAAAAAATTGTATCTTTTTAAGAAATGTACGAATTGAGTTGCATAAATAAAACATTCTTAATAATTGACTTCATAATAAAACAAAACAAAATTTCATTCCAAAAAGAATGAAACTTTATAATTTATGATGTCACAAAAAATGTGCTTTCATTGGATTGATTTTCGACATTCTTAAATGTAGTGTTAATGGTGGTCTATAGAGGGCATTGGCGTAAGTTGTTTACTGTTTTGCTATCGTGAAACGGGAAGGGGGGGAATTGGGGATTTTTGGAGGTCAGAGTTCGCGAGGTAGTTGACGACAGAACAAGCGTTTTTGTTGGTAAGTCTTTCGATCACTTTTTTTTTTTTGTGTTATTATAATTACTAAATTTTTATTGGAGATTCCTGAATGCAGATATGAAAAGCGCATATTCATTTTAATTGCAATCTAGGATTGCAAATTTTATAAAGGATTTGAATGATGTTGAAGTTCATTGTTAAGAGTAGATTCAGTAATCCTTTGTTACCTGGCGTGGTCGAACAGGTTTTTGCCGTTGAATACCAGCGCGTCTGTTTTTGCCTTTCGTCTTAAAAAGCAAATTAATATTTCAGAGAGTTTTGCATTTTTTTCTTTAGTGGGCAAGTTTAGATATTTAAATATATTGTAAGTGATTTTTTTTTTTTTTTTTTGATTAATTCTTAAAATCCACGCAGTTAATTTTTGCCGTTATATATTTTGTTTATATCTATGAATGCTTCATTGTATTATTTATTTATTCATTCACAGAATAGATATTTCGCAGTTCATAATAAAATGCATTTAAATATCTAAACTGTGAATATTTAAACAGTGATTTTTTTGTCTTTTATTTATTTTTGATTAATTCTTGGG
Organism: Caerostris extrusa; assembly: GCA_021605095.1. Taxonomy (NCBI): domain Eukaryota; kingdom Metazoa; phylum Arthropoda; class Arachnida; order Araneae; family Araneidae; genus Caerostris; species Caerostris extrusa. The sequence continues at coordinate 2,750 of BPLR01006084.1, read as the reverse complement.
ACCAACGCTGTTAATTTTGCTGTTGTATATTTTCTTTGTCTATCAATGTTTTATTGTATTATTTATTTATTTATTCATTCATTCACAGAATAGATATTTCGCAGTTCATAATAAATATTCACAGTTTAGATATTTAAATGCACTTTAAACAGTGGTTTTTTTCTTTATTAATTCTTTTTAACCAACGCTGTTAATTTTGTTGTTGTATATTTTCTTTGTGTATCAATGATATTTTGCATTTATTTAATTATTCATAGAATTGTACTTCATAGTTGTTCTGCTGTATTTGTTTATTTAAAAAAGAAAAATAAAACTAATTGTTTGATTTCTTCAATAATACAATCAGTTTTAGTTGAAAACTATACAATTTTAACAGTGCAGTTATATTTTGAATACCTTTAAATAACGTGATAAAATGGAAAAAATAATTTATTTTAGAATAAATTACTAAATTAGATAAAAAATTAATTTTAATTAATAATTTATTATTTCGAAAGGAATTAAAAAACAATCTAATATAAGATGGAATCGCGAGTTGACATGAAAAGAAAAAAAAAACTTAAAAATTTACTGTTTTTTTTTTTAGTACAATAACATATTAAATGGATTTTACACTGAAAAAAGTAAATGTTTTTTTTTTTAAATATGTTTAAATGTTTTAATGTTTGGTTTTTGCCTGAGTGGTCAGTGGCTAGCGCTCTGTACCACAGGTTTCGGGTTCAGAGTCCCGGCGGTACCATGGATGTGTGTAGTGGTTCGGAATCCCACTTTAAACCGTAGGTCCCGATCTAATACGATCGTAGGGCTGTTTGCGGAGGCGCATTGTTACACTGCGGCCGCGGCCTCTTTCTTACACGCGCCCTGGTAATGCAAGTGAGTAATGTCTGTGTAGCGCTTGCCTTAAGGCATCAAGACGTTTGCCAGCTGCATTGAGGGAAAAAATATCAGGGATGGGAAGTCAACTTTAAAAATTCAGATTCCGACTACTGAAGGAGTCGGATTTTTATGCCGACTTCCAATCCTCGACGCTTTCTGGAATTTTATGTAGTGGTTTTCACTTGGGCCTGATGACCGAGTGACTGGTGCTCTCTATGTCGCAGGTTTTGGGTTCGAGTAATGGCATGGTTGTTTTGGAGGGTTCGCGATCCACTTTAAAGGTAGCTCCCATTCTCCTATGGCTGTTGGGCATAGGTTTGACGACCCTAACCTGTAAAAACAACTGTCACCAGTTTCGGATGGTATTTTCCTGTTCTAATCCGCAGAAGAATAATTTAACAATCGGGCCTGATGGCAGAGTGACTAAGTGATCTGTGCCACAGGTTTATTCCGAGTCCCAGCTGTGCCATGGACGTTTATTGTGGTCCAGAATCCCTTTAAACTGCAAGTCCGGTATTAAACCTATTGATTAAAAATGGTTCATTCGTCTAAACCACAGTGAATAATAATAATGATTAACAAGATATTTGATTAAAATAATTGATTGAAAAGAATAAGAATAATAATGATTGAAAAGAATTTTACCAAAAAATAGGCTTAAAAATAATCTAACCTATATGTACATATTTAATTTCTTTATAAATGATAAAAATATTATAATCTATTAAAGGAAATTAAAAATTAGATAGAGCATTTCAACTTAATTGAACGTCGTCTGCATTTGCTCGATTTTGAAGCAACCCAGCGCGAGAGTAATTAGTCAAATGATTTGTTTTTAAAAATTTTATCCACGAAAATGTCTGTAAACAAATATGGTTGATCAAATAGATATATTTGCACCGTGCCAATACATTATCTAATGACCGCTGCTGCTTTTGTAGCACTACTACAAAGTATTTCCTCATTGAGAAAAAATTTAAAAAATGCGACCTGGGGCCAGAATTGGTTAGTGCTCTTGCCTCAGTACCACAGCTTCAGGTTCGAATCTAGCTGTGGCATCGAAGGTTTGTGAGTGTTTCGGAATCGACGTTAAAACTGCAATCCCGGTCGAATTATTAGCCGAAGTATGCAAAAGAAATGACTGTTCTATTTATAAGGAAATAGTTAGCGTTAGTTTAAAGGCAACGCTTGGAAGGACATCATTCTTGTGTTAAAGAGTTTCATTAACGAAATCTGATTGGCACTTTCTTGCAGCTAGGTACTCGAGTTATGTCGGTAAAAAAAAAATGGCGGAAAAGTAATTGATTAGCAGGGGAGAAAGCTCTCTGTCGCCTAGTCTGACGGACCCAGAGACCGGTGGAAGTGACCTTCGACCTTGGGGGGTGAAATTCTTTTGCCTGTCTAGTGCCCCTTGGTCCAAAGATCCCACATGGATTAGTTGCCTCAGAGAACCCCTACTGCTGCCAATAAAGTGAAAGTCAGATCCTTCTGAAAAATTCCCCACCCCTTCTTCCGTTCTATGACAGGGAAGAAAAAAAAAATGTTGATTTGGAGGTGGGCAATCAGTGGCCCGCCTTAAATATTTTTCAGCCCATATTTGAGCCCTTTTACAAAATATATATATTTTTTATAATGGCCAAAGGGTGAAAACCAATGTATTAAAAATTAATAGTTTAAAAAACTAAAAAACTTACGCTTTTAGGATTAATCTATCTAAAAAGTAAAAAATAATTGTTAACCTAAGAATAAAATGACTGACGAGAAAAGCAATGCCACTGTTCTAAAAGGTGTGGGGTGCTCGATATCATCAATCGTTATAATTTTTTCTTTGCCCAATTTCATTCAGAGAAATGCAGGGTTAGTTTTAAAATGTC